>CM064518.1:6280883-6449350 GCA_032716605.1 Paralithodes platypus
GTAGACAGATGGAGAAATTGAGTTTTGGAAGCATTGAAAGTAACAAGGTTTGCTCTGCCCCAAATAGAGATAGTAGAGAAATCAGAAGATAGGTGTTTTATGGCCTCCTTACGTGGGTTTTATAGTTCCTGCTGTGAATGGTGTTGTGGAAGGCTAGTTGAATAGTGTAATGTAAAGTTGTTAGCATATGAGTGAATTGGGCTGGAAGTGCAGTTGAGGTCATTAATGAATAATAGGAAGAGAATTGGAGATAGGTCAGAACCCTGAGGAACACCGTTGTTGATAGGTTGAGGAAGTGAATGGTGGCCGTCCACAACCGCAGCTATAGAACGGCCAGAAAGGAACTTGGAGACAAAGGCACAGATGGAGGGATATAAACCATAGGAGAGTAGTTTGAAAATAAGGGATATGTGCCAGACTCTATCGAAAGCCTTCGATATGTCTAGCGCAACAGACAAAGTCTCACTGAAGTCCCGAATGGAGGATGACCAAGAGTTTGTAAGATAAGAATGAAGATCATCAGTAGAGCGGCTCTTAACCCTTAATTGGCGGCGCGCAACGTATGTCGAGTGAAATAAATTTGGACTATGTGGCGGTGCACGACAGCTGTCGAGTGCCATTTTCAGCACATAATGTTGCTGAGAGAGAGAGCTGAGCGGTGGAACGAGCGTAGTAACCTTATGACCGCTCCCCACGACCACCGTGGACCTACTGAACTGTATCCCACCCTTCTCCCCCCTTTCTCACTCGCTACACAGGGAATTATGTAAGGAAATTACCTTATTTTAGGGTTTTTGCACTCGTGTTGCACGATCGTTGCAAGAGAACCAGCGGTCGTACAAGGATGGTTCGGGTGTCATTGGAAAGCTCTGTTTACGCCCTTTCAGGGATAGATACTTGTTTTACGCTCTGGGTCTTGTTTATGCATGAAAATTAGCACGGAAACAACCCTATTTAGGGTAAAAAAAAAAACGCTGTGCGGTACAGTGTAAAATACACACCACCCGCTCTTAAGGCGTTAAGGAAGCCATATTGGCAGTCTGAAAGTAGGTTATTCGAAGATAAATGCTTAGGAAATTTTGAGTTAAGAATAGTTTAAAAAACTTTAGAGATGCAAGAAATGAGAGCAATAGGAGCATTCAATCTGTGTACACACTTGCCAGATGTCACCAGATTCTTTAATTTATCACAAATAAAATACTAAAATGTGAACATTGCTAATACTTACTATATCTCTTTTGTTGTGATTTCAAAACATCAAGTATAATTTTAGATTAATTTTTAATACATTATAGTGTTTAACAGAGACATCTAATGGATATATATTTGATTAAGTACATTTCTATTTTCATTGTAGAGCAGAATATTGTATACAGAAGATGCTGATTGGTTGTTGATTGATTTGTGTTGATAAAGTTGAGATAACTTCGTTATTTCATATATATATATATATATATATATAATTGAAACACTAAAATTGTAAGCAACTTTAATGATAATGTGATAATCTAAAGTGATATACTAACCCTGAGAGCTAAATGATATCGCATATAACACATTAATAACATAGATATTATAAAGTGAACACAAGCAAAATAAAAATTGACAAAGCCAGCAAGTAAGCGAGATTTGTAGACTGACTGAGTCTCGGCTAGCATCTCACCCGCCTTAGCCAATCACAAACCTATGCATTTTTAACATATGCAGTGGCTTCCTAACACCAGGGTACGTCCTACGGTGTTGGTAAGTTAGGATATCAGCTCCTGATTGGCTGATAGGCTCGAGAACTCTGCCGTCTCAGCAGGCAAGTCTCCTCTCTCGCTTAGTGATTGTTCTCATATGTTTTTATTTTGCCTGTGTTCACTTTATAATATTTACGTTAATAGTGTATTTTATGTGACATATTTTATACCACGGTGTTCGGATATCACTCTAGATCATGACTCAATTGTTGAAATTGCTCTTAGTTAAAGTATTTAAATAGTAGATATGAAATAATGAAGATATCTTGATTTACTAATCATACTCCCATCAATTAGCCAATCAACAGCCTCTATAACAAATTAGCTGCTTCTCAAGTCCGGCAGTCCTATTCAGAGATAAATGTGGGACTGAATGAAATGTCAAATTAGTCATAAAAGCGTTGTTTAATTTAGATACCACTAATATAAATATATCATTAGCATACAAAAGAATACTATTTATTTTTGCAACCAGTATTTACCGTTTCGTAATGGATTTATTTCACAACACAATATTTTGTCCTGCTCTCTTATTTTAAATATACAATAAAGTAGTGAGCTAAAATATGTATGAGATTATTATGATATATATAACAAATATATAAGATTAAAACCGCTTGTCATAAGAAAAATCGACAAATAATTTAGAAACTGAGACCCTTCTTTAGTCTTGTTCACATTATATTACGATAATTGGCGAATCTGGTGACATCTGGCAAGCTTGTCTTTAGATTGAACGCTCATATTGGATAGTTGGAGCGTTGAGAGTGGTCACCCTTCTTTGGGACAGGTTGAATGAGAGCAAACTTCCAGCAAGAAGGGAAGATGTTAGAGGAGAGACAGATGGAAGAGTTTGCCTAGGCAGGGATTCAGTTTTTGAGTAGAATAGAAGGAACACCGTCCGGTCCATACGCCTTCGTAGTATTAAGCCCAGAGAGGGTGGAAGTATATCCTTGGAAGAGATGATGATGTTAGGCATAAGTAGGAGAGAGGGAGTTGGCCAGGGAGGAATAGCACCGGAATCATCCAAAGTGGAGTTTTTAGCGAAAGTGTTAGCAAAGAGTTCAGTTTTGTCAGAGGAAGAAGTGACGGTAGTGCCGTCAGAATGGAAAAGAGGAGGGAAAGACATACACAAAAAATTGTTGGAGAGGTTTTTGGCTAGATTCCAGAAGGCTTGGGAAGAGCTAGAGTTGGATAGTTCAGTGCATTTATTACTGATGAAGGAATGTTTGGCAAGGCAAAGAACAGATTGGGCTTGATTCCGGGCATAACCATAGGAAGTATGAGATTCTTGAGTTTTAAGGCATCGGTACCGTTTGAATGCTTCCTCCTTATTGCGGACAGCAGTAGAGGAAGCGTGAGTAAACCAAGATTTTGTTGCATTAGACTGAGAAAAATAAAATGGAATGTCTGCATCCATGCCCGAGAGGATTACCTCGGTAATGCGTTCAGTACTCTCCATGGTTCCCTGGCCACGGAACCAAAAATCATTTCATGGGCAATCAAAGATGTACTGCCGAAGAGACTCGCAGTCGGCAGAGCTAAAGTGCCACAAGCGCCGCCAGCTGGGAGGATCGGGTGGCCGTACCGGAGAGATAGGCGAGGTGACAGAATAAGTTTATGGTCGGAGACTCGGAGGAGCCCAAAGGAGAGAAAAGATTTACAGTATAAGCAGAAGGGTTAGAAATAAGAAATATGTCAATAATGTTGCGCCTATCTCCGAAGTGATTCCAGATACAGGTGGGTTACTAGACTAACTGCTCTAGGTAATATAGGATAGAAAAGATTAGGCTTGTTCACCAACTTGGTCATAGGAAACAGGAGAACCATTAGCGGTGGTGAACATTGAAATTTCCTATGATGGAGATTTCTGCTAAAGTAGAGTAGATAGAATGTATTCCACTTTTGAAGTTACATAGTCAAAGAATTTTGGAGATACAGTAGAATTAGGAGAGATAAACAGCGCAGACATATTTTGTTTGAGAGTGACAAGAAAGCTTTAGCCAGCGAGTTGAGAATTCTGAAGAGTCAAAGTTGGGAACACAAGACAAAGCGAGATTGTTGCGCAAATATACACTTTACCACTACGATGGCTAAAAGGAGAAATCTGTGTGACGCCTGCAGCTCAGCAGAAGGCCACATGGGCTCAGCCGCTCGCTTGGCCACTCGCTAGCACTCGCCGGGGCAAGGTATTTGGCTACACTCTATCTACAATGTTGTTCTTTCTTTCATAGTGTTCATGTTGTTACAGACAGTCCCGTGGAGGTCTTTATTTTCGTCTGTGACAACGGGAAGCATTTTATATCATGAGTTGAACATAGGATGCATTGTATATACTTAAGGAGAGAGAATAATATAGGCAGTGGGGTGGTAGTGTGTGCGTGCTGTTACGACTGGGGTTCAAATATATCAGGGCTCTTATTCATTGGACTAGTAATGGCATAAATGTTACAACGGAAAGCGCTAGCTCCAACCTCTGATGTATATTCCCAGTGAACAAAGAACACAAATACTCTACAGAGTTCTATATGCAATAATAGGCTATCAAACTCTCAATAAATGTGCGTGTACTCTAGGCTTAATGTTATGTGAAAACAGCCTATTACTACCTATAACCGAAGGTGCTTGGTTATGGTATGCAAAGTAAGGTGGTAAGAGAAGTTACAGCTTACGTTACTTTAATCAATAAATGTCAGGCACTCCTGCATGAAAGAAAGTGCACTAAAGTCCTTCAACACTAACAAGGAATCTTCTTTAAATGTTAGATGCTATAAAGATGCTCGTATCGGAAATGGAACCCAAAAAGGCAGGCAGCGGAACAATGCTCGTGCAGGCTATGCACACAAAAAGGCAGAATATAATTATATAATGCCGTCGGAGCCAAGAATATCCTAAACACAACAACAATAATAATAATCGCCACGACAATGCAGTATTCCTATCAACAAAAAGAGCCTAAGTCGTTTGTGTCTCAATACATCAAACTAGGCTGCGAAATGCTTGTGTAATAATAAATGGGTATGCATAAAAAGAGTAATTAGGTTAATATACTTAATGTCTACTATGATTGATAAAGTCTAGCTAGAGTCAATGATACGAGATACTGGTGCGCATGGCATGCTGCATAGCCTAGTGCAAATCTCAAGTCTGTGCGTCAAATATTACGTTATAATGAAGGGTAGCTCTCTTGAGAAACCTTAATACCGAAGTATTAAGCGTTTCTCCTGGCGTACCTCAAAGACAAACAATCGAGACTAGAACAGTGCCAGAATGGTATAGGCAAAAGCCCTCATTCGTGCATGCTCTACTCTCAATGGCACACAGACTAGAATTTACTCAATCAACTCCAGTTCTCAGGTATGTCGTGCCGCTTTTAACTGAAGCCAGCACTCATAGGAAACAATACCTATAATATCAGACTCCTAGTCTAGCATTATCTAATCCAGCAGAACACTAATAACTAAAGGAAGCAGTACTAAACAATATAAATGCCAACCAATGCTTCGTGATCCACTTATCTTAACAACTAACATACATAGGTTATATCAGACCTTAACACTCAATACAACTGGCCAGCATGAAGCTGATTTTGCAGAGTTAACCAGAGGGGGTATAATATTAATAAAAGGTGGTGAAGGATATGGAAAATGAGAGATAGGCAGAGGAAAAGATTCTCAGGTACGGAGCGGGGACAGATAGCGACGGAAAAAAGATGGGTGTGTTCTAGAAACCAGATCTGAGGGAGAGAGTGGCGAGGAACTGTATATATACTCGCACTAGCTCGAGCCGCGTGGGAAAACAGCGGTTACAGTCATCTAACCACTAGCAAAGCTTACAGCATGGTAAGGGCCTCTCTCCACCAACCCCCGCGAGGCAGCCAGCCGTGACGTCATCGAGCGGGACAAAAAACACTGCGCGCCCCCTCTCACTCTGTTCTACTCCCTCTCTCTCTCCCTGATCCTATCATTACTAGTTAATGATAAAATATATACTTTACAATTAAATATATAAAGCCTTGACATGGGCGAAAACAAAGAGCCTTTCTGGACTGCCCATGACACGAGCTTTCATATGAAATAAAGCACACTCTAATACACAAACTGTAGCCCCATCCACTGCCCTGGCGATCCTAGCGAGTCACTGTAGGACAAGCCATGCGGTTCTAACGGAGTGGTTAACGTCTCACCCCCCCCAAGATTTTTCTCAGAGGCCCCAAGGCTCACAATAATCTGATGGTTAGAACCCATGCTGTATCTCCACTTCCCATCACCCAGCGGCAGTAAAATATCTGGCACAGTTCTTCAACAAAACATTTTTCAAAATTATAACCCTCCCCAACACCATAGGTTAAATTATATGTAGTTATGCTCCTCAAGAGCGAGCTTCTCTAGCCCAGCATTCTGAGAGGAGTGCAACTCAGAATTACTGCTATAACATACTAAAAAAATCAACTATCAAAGAAAGAGTTTTTATTTGATTTTTTATGTTTATAATTTGTTTATTTCGGCTGCACTATAGGGGCAAGCCTAGTTTTTTCTTCTATACCAAACGCTCAACTCCTGCTTTACGACCCAATACGCTGGGCTACAACCGCGAGCCAACAAGCACCAAGTGCAAAATACTATTCAAACTAAAGCAGGAGGCTACCCGTGTGTCAATCTACCCAGGATCATATACCCTTGAACGACCATCTGCAACCACGTTGTCACAACCGGCAATATGGCGTATGTCCAGGTTATATACCAAATAACCTTAGTGACCACCTGGTCAGCCTCATATTCCGATTGTGAAACTGGTCCAAGAACTTGAGAGGGTGATGATCTGGGTAAACTACAACGACCGGACCATAGGCTGGAACACAGACCTCGAAATGCCTCAGAGCAAGTACAACCGCCAGCAGCTCCTCCTTGACAACAGAGCAGCTCCCCTGGGCCGAATTGTACTTCTCCGAGCAGAAACTAACAGGATGCTCCAGCCCATCATCGTCCTTTTCCACAAGGACGGCACCAGCCCCCACACCACTAGCCTCCGCTGCTAGTTGGAAAGGTAGGCTAAAGTCAGGGGCCCTGAGGATCGGGTGAGTGCACAACAGGTGTTTTACTTCTCTAAACACCTTCTCACACTCAGGCGCCCATTTGAACTTCTTATCCTTCCAGTTATCCTCCACCTGAGCTTGACTGTCCCGTTCTCCTTCTCCACCTTGACTGCTAAACGTCATCACAGGCACAGTGAGAGGCTCAGGGGGGTGCCTCCCATACTCCTTCATGGGATTAACATGACATAACTGATTGTGCTTCCGTCTGTCTGGAGTGGCTACCAAATAATCCAGGTCCGATAGCTCCTCCACCACCCTATAAGGACCAGCGTACTTCGCGGATAAGGGGTGACCTACAAGGGGCAGTAGAATCAACACCTCCTGACCCACGTGAAACTCCCTGAGTTCAACCTTGAGGTCGTACCTGTCCTTCCTGAGGGCCTGAGAGCTAGTCAAATTACGGCCAGCCAACTCCAGACTGCGCAACATCCGTTCTCGACTGTTGAGGACACACTTGAGCATAGAACAAGGTTTTTCAGCGCCCTCCCATACTTCTTCAACCATATGGAGAGGCCCTCTGACACGGTGTCCAAAGACGAGCTCATTAGGGCTGAATCCCAAACTCTCCCCAGGTACCTCCCACACAGCAAACAAAACACATGGCAGGCCAAGATCCCAATCCCTCCCCCTCTCAAAGCAACAACGAAGCACAGATTTCAAGGCTGAGTGCCATCGCTCTAACACACCCTGGCTCTCCGGATGATATGCAGATGACACAACCCCAACAATCCCATGCTGCGGCATTGCTTGTACAAAGAGGCTAGAAGTGAAGTTGGGTCCCCGGACTGACTGAATCCCCTGCGGGTAACCATACCGGGAAAAATACACTAGCAAGTTTCGGACCACCGTCTTCGCCGACCCATTTCTCATAGGGTACGCGTCAGGGTACCTTGTTGCTACATCTCCCGACTGTGCATCACTGTCCTCCTTAAACTCTTTCTTCTTTTTAAGCCCATCCTCTGCCCCTTCAGGAACAGTTACTGGGTCTTCTTCAGACTCGATATTTGGTCCTAATACTGAGTCCCCGAGAAGGTCCGTTGATACTAAACTCTCAACCGCATCAACTTCCAACCCCTTCTCGGTACCCTTCCTCCGCTGATCTAAAGATTGTTGACCAGAATGTGCCTCCCTGGATGCAGAATCTCCGGTGACAACACACTCCATAGGCTGCCCCGGACACTTCCCAACCCACTCCTGCTCCTCCCTACTCACGTCGGCCGGCTTCTCGACAACGACTAAGGGTGGAGCCTCAGAAGTAGGCCCCGCAAAGTCGTTGCCAAGAAGGAGGTCGACGCCCCCAACAGGTAACTTCTCCACAATTCCTACATCCAGGTCACGAGTCACACCATCAACTTCCACCTTCATTCTTACAAGCGGGTATGACCTTGTCGCATTAACTCCCTGAACCACAACCACCTGCGCCGTATTGACAGGTTTACCAGTGAAATTTCTCAACAGTGTTTGTGATGCCCCAGTGTCACGCAAAATTCTCACCTCATGTCTTCTACCCCCCCACTCCACACAACCGAGTCCCCTGTGGTCACTAAAGGCATCACGGACAGGGAATAAGCCTTCCGGATCCTTCTGCACTGGCAGTGTATTTACCTCGGAAGAAATGCCTCTAACAAACTCCGATGTCCTCTTGAACACTCCAATGCCGTGAGCAAAAGACACGGCTGCCGGAGGAGGTCGACTAGGGCACTCATTTGCCTTATGACCCTCCTGGTGGCACCTAAAACACATAAATTTCGGTTTCGGCTTATACTGTGATGTAAAAGGCCCCTGACTTTTCACATACGGTGTGGTGGTAGGTTTGGCTTCAGTTTTAGTTTCATTGCTCTTTGGTTTAAATGTGTCAGTGCTACGGGGAGGGGGAGGATAACGGTCCCTAGCACTTGCATCGTACTTCTGTGAGGACCCGCAACCCCGAATCAACGACAGCCGTAGATCAGCCATTTCTGCTGCTTCTACTAGAGTTCTTGGGTTTTTCTCCTTTAAGTTCAAAGTTAGATCACCGCCCGTGCTCTTAAAGAACTGCTCCAACATCATTAACTGCTGTAACTCCATCAAACGTTGTTACCTTCTCAGATCGGAGCCAGTTCCCCATAGCAATCGGACAAGTCCCGGGCGTGTTCCAAAAAGGTGCTATCTCTTCCCTTAGTTACACCCCGGAACTTCAAACGGTACGTTTCTGGTTGCAGTTCGTAAGCCCTCAGGACAGCCTCCTTGAGATCCTCGTACACAATACATAACTCCAAAGGTAACGCATCGTAGGCTTTAAGACCCTTGCCTATTAATCTAGAGGATACAAGTGCTGCCCATTTATTCTCTGGCCACTGGTGTTCCTGGCACTTCTTCTCAAAGCGTGTGAAAAATTCTGTTACACCACTCTCATCAAACACCGGAACCAGTTTCAATAAGTGCGAGAGAGACTGCTCATGAACACGGTTACCAGCCCCAAGTCGCTGTCCCGTTGCCTCTACTCGCGACTTCTCTACGTCCATGTCGGCACAGTACCTAGTCGACTCAGCTTGGATTTTTGCTTGACTGATAGATTTTCTCTCTTCAATCCTGGCTAATTCTAATTGCTGCTGAAGCTCACATGCCCTTTGTTGCTGCTGAAGCTTAGCTAATTCGAGCTGAAGCAATAATTCTGGAGATAACCCTTGAGGAGGTGAAGGTGCTACAATGTTTGAAATTACCGGTGGTCCCCCCAGGGGCAACCCACCCTGCCAGTCACCACCCAACTGCGGAAGCGTACCCGGGGTCGGCAAACTACTGGGATGGCTGGGAGTCGAGTGTAGGGGAAGCATGGCCGAAGGGCTTTGAGCACTCAACCCATCTCGCTCACCAGTCACCCTGCCCAGTACACACGTTATCAAGTTATCCTTGGTCATGCTGCTAGTAACCGCATGCCCGATAGCTGTGGCCAGGCATTGAAGACCGTACCGATCCATACCCACCAACCGCTCGGCAGTAACAGGCCATTGCAAAAATATCCTAGCATCCTCCTCACAGTTCACCAGATTAACCCTTTCATCATACTGCTGTTCCTCAGTCTCGACATTACGTACTGTGTCTCCATTCTCCTCTGATCCGGTATAAGACATGATGCTCACAAAAATTTCTCACAACAATATTCAGAAAAGAAGCACCCCAAACTCTTATACCTCAATATACACACAAAAATTCTCGGAAATACTCAAGGGCTATACTATGTTGCAAAAACAAATATTCTTGCCGATCCCCGCCAAATATTCTCCAAAACAACAAATGTTCCCTGCTAATAAATGTAGGTTCACCAAATCCTAGGTAAGGTCGCCATTTGTTACGACTGGGGTTCAAATATATCAGGGCTCTTATTCATTGGACTAGTAATGGCATAAATGTTACAACGGAAAGCGCTACCTCCAACCTCTGATGTATATTCCCAGTGAACAAAGAACACAAATACTCTACAGAGTTCTATATGCAATAATAGGCTATCAAACTCTCAATAAATGTGCGTGTACTCTAGGCTTAATGTTATGTGAAAACAGCCTATTACTACCTATAACCGAAGGTGCTTGGTTATGGTATGCAAAGTAAGGTGGTAAGAGAAGTTACAGCTTACGTTACTTTAATCAATAAATGTCAGGCACTCCTGCATGAAAGAAAGTGCACTAAAGTCCTTCAACACTAACAAGGAATCTTCTTTAAATGTTAGATGCTATAAAGATGCTCGTATCGGAAATGGAACCCAAAAAGGCCAGCAGCGGAACAATGCTCGTGCAGGCTATGCACACAAAAAGGCAGAATATATATAATGCCGTCGGAGCCAAGAATATCCTAAACACAACAACAATAATAATAATCGCCACGACAATGCAGTATTCTATCAACAAAAAGAGCCTAAGTCTTATGTGTCTCAAATACATCAAACTAGGCTCCGAAATGCTTGTTTAATAATAAATGGGTATGCATAAAAAGAGTAATTAGGTTAATATACTTAATGTCTACTATGATTGATAAAGTCTAGCTAGAGTCAATGATACGAGATACTGGTGCGCATGGCATGCTGCATAGCCTAGTGCAAATCTCAAGTCTGTGCGTCAAATATTACGTTATAATGAAGGGTAGCTCTCTTGAGAAACCTTAATACCGAAGTATTAAGCGTTCTCCTGGCGTACCTCAGAGACAAACAATCGAGACTAGAACAGTGCAGAATGCTATAGGCAAAAAACCCTCATTCGTGCATGCTCTACTCTCAATGGCACACAGATTAGAATTTACTCAATCAACTCCAGTTCTCAGGTATGTCGTGCCGCTTTTAACTGAAGCCAGCACTCATAGGAAACAATACCTATAATATCAGACTCCTAGTCTAGCATTATCTAATCCAGCAGAACACTAATAACTAAAGGAAGCAGTACTAAACAATATAAATGCCAACCAATGCTTCGTGATCCACTTATCTTAACAACTAACATACATAGGCTATATCAGACCTTAACACACAATACAACTGGCCAGCATGAAGCTGATTTTGCAGAGTTAACCAGAGGGGGTATAATATTAATAAAAGGTGGTGAAGGATATGGAAAATGAGAGAGATAGGCAGACGAAAAGATTCTCAGGTACGGAGCGGGGACAGATAGCAAGGGAAAAAAGATGGGTGTGTTCTAGAAACCAGATCTGAGGGAGAGAGTGGCGAGGAACTGTATATATACTCGCACTAGCTCGAGCCGCGTGGGAAAACAGCGGTTACAAGTCATCTAACCACTAGCAAAGCTTACAGCATGGTAAGGGCCTCTCTCCACCAACCCCCGCGAGGCAGCCAACCGTGACGTCATCAAGCGGGACAAAAAACACTGCGCGCCCCCTCTCACTCTGTTCTACTCCCTCTCTCTCTCCCAGATCCTATCATTACTAGTTAATGATAAAATATATACTTTACAATTAAATATATAAAGCCTTGACATGGGCGAAAACAAAGAGCCTTTCTGGACTGCCCATGACACGAGCTTTCATATGAAATAAAGCACACTCCCTATACACAAACTGTAGCCCCATCCACTGCCCTGGCGATCCTAGCGAGTCACTGTAGGACAAGCCATGCGGTTCTAACGGAGTGGTTAACGTCACAGTGCGTATACACGTGCTGCCTCCCCCCTCGCTTTGTAGGCTCGCCAGGATGCGTGAGTTCCTGGCGCCGTCATGCTGTGGTTGGTCTGTGACCGTGCCTTGATTCGAGGAGTTCCTTCCTCAGAGCTTGCCTGACACGCGTATCACCTACATCCTTTGCAATTATGTCCCCCATACTCGCTAGTTTGCATACTATCTCTCTCTCTCGACTTCTCCTTTCTCATTCTCTAATCTTTATTAAACTCAACATCCCTTCTGGTTTCAGCATAGACGTTCACCGTCGACCAGTCGTATTGTACGCGAAGCTCTCAGATATTTCCATGTATTAGGTTAAGGAGGTATTATGCTTTATTGAGGTTAGAGAGACGGACTTTTCCGTATGTGTCATCTCTCGGGAAGGTTGTAGACCGGTATATGTCTCCCTTGACAAGGTGTTGAGTGATTCTGCTTGGTTATCTAAAGCTAGACTGGGGTAAGGTTACTGTGTCGTTGTCTCCGATTGTGTGCAGTGTTAGCTAAGCTCTACATGACATCGACAGGTACTGTGGGAGCCTAAGTTGTCTTCGGGTTGGTTTTACTTTGCGAGCACAGCGCTGTGGTGTGAGAGGGCCATAGCCTATCCCTCACAACATAGTTGCTGCCTCTTTGTGTTGACTTCTGAGGGATCGCCAGGATAGAGCTAGGTACTAGAGACCTAGATTTATCAAGAGAGCATCCCCGTCATATAACGTAATCTTCATTATACCACCCTAGGACAATGTTAGGCTACGAGCCGCATGCTCGCCCATTGTTGCCCTGCCTTGATACCCCAGCTAGACTTTATTAACTGAGCAGACACTGGTTAGAGATAAGCCCCATTATTATATGTATGCAGCATTATTATTCACTGCACTTTTGAGCTGAGGTTGTTGTTGAGTTGCACAACCCGAGTAGGCTGTTGCGTTGTGTCACGAAGCATTTCTTTAGTTGTCGAGCATTACTACCTTTGCGCAGTCTTTATTATTCGCCTGCCTATTATTACTATATGTCTAGCATTTATTGTGACCCGTATTCTGCATTATAATTGTTCAAGATTCTTTACGAACATCTTCCCAGCATCGGACTTATTTCAGAAGTTTCCAGTTGATGTTGCAGGACTAGCATTGCATTTTCTTTAATACAGGAGTGCCAGTTATTTGAGTATCTACCGTAACGTTAATTAATCACGTTAACTATCTTTTCTTTGTGTAACATAATCGAGTAATCTTTTATTGTTTGAGAATAGGCTGTTTCATTGAGCGTCAGCCTTGTGTGTGTGCACCAGTTACTGAGTCATAGGATACCTCGTTGTCCAGGCACGACTCAGGGCGGTAATGGTGTTTTGTTTTCCAGTGTTTAAGGCAGGGGTTGGATCTAGTGTTACCGTTGTTGCGTTTTGCCATTATCTAGTCCAATGTTGAAGAGCCCTGTGTCTTTGAGAACCTGGATCGTAACAAATGGCGACCTAGCTCAGGATCTTGTGAACTAAGAGATAATTGCAGGATTGTTGTGGTCATTTGTTTTATTGAGGAATATAGTGGGCACGTTAATTTTTTTTGGCAAAGTAGTATAGCACTTGAGAGTCTTCAGACATTTTTGGCAAGTGAATAGTGCTAACTAAGAGTTTGGGGTACTTCTTTTCTGAATATTGTTGTGAGACATTTTTGTGAGCATTATGTTTTATACCGGGTCAGAGGAGGATGGAGACACAGTACGTAATGTCGAAACTGAGGAACAGCCGCATGATGAAAGGGTTAATCGTTGTGAACTGTGAGGAGGATGCTAGGATATTTTTGCAATGGCCTGTTACTGCCGAGCGGTTTGAGGGTATGGATCGGTACGGTCTTCAATGCCTGGCCACAGCTATCGGTCATGCGGTTACTAGCAGCATGACCAAGGATAACTTGATAACGTGTGTACTGGGCAGGGTGACTGGTGAGCGAGATGGGTTGAGTGCTCAGAGCCCTTCGGCCATGCTTCCCCTACACTCGACTCCCAGCCATCCCAGTAGTTTGCCGACCCCGGGTACGCTTCCGCAGTTGGGTGGTGACTGGCAGGGTGGGTTGCCCCTGGGGGGACCACCGGTAGTTTCAAACATTGTAGCACCTTCACCTCCTCAAGGGTTAACTCCCGAATTATTGCTTCAGCTCGAATTAGCTAAGATCCAGCAGCAAATAGAATCAGCTAAGATCGAAGAGAGAAACAGTTGGTGCTTTTAGAGCAGTTTTTCAAATGCACGAGCGGCGACCTGACGTTAAACCTTAAAGAAAAGCAACCAAAAACTCTACAGGAGGCAGCTGAGATGGCTGACCTCCGGCTATCACTAATTCGTGGGTGCAGGTCTGCCCAGCGTAGTGAGGCAGGTAACAAGGGGCGTGACGCCCCACCCCCCCGAGTTAGTGATATACCTTATGCAAACAAGTACAAGAGCCATGATACCAAGACTGACCACAAGGCTAGCACCGTCCCATTTAAGAAGGGGCCGGGCCCTTCCCAGTACCAAGGGAAGCCCAAAGGGGAGTTGGAGTGTTATCATTGTCATAAAAAGGGGCACTTTGCAAGAGTCTGTCCTAGCAAACCACCTACAGCAGCTGTGTCTTTGGCCTGCAACATTGGTGCGTCTCCGAAGTCATCTGAGTTTGCCCGGGGCAGTTCGTCAGAGGCCGAGGCACAGCCAATGCAGAAGCACCTGGGAGGCTCGAACCCTGCTCAGGATGTTTTTTGCGACCATAGAGGGCGGGGTTGCGTGATGTGGGCGGGGCGCAAGTATGGAGTAGAGGTCTTGCGTGATACAGGTGCTTCCCAGACTCTGATGAAAAACTTGACTGGCTACCCTATAAACGTGGCTCGGGTGGTGGTGGTGCAGGGTATTAATGCAACTCGGTCATACCCGCTGGTGCGGTTGGAGTTGGAGGTGGATGGTGTGGCACGTGAATTGGATGTCGGGATTGTGGAGAAACTGCCAGTGGAGGGCGTCGACCTTCTTCTCGGCAACGACTTTGCAATGCCCGCTTCTGAGGTTCTACCCTTAGTCGTTGCCGAGAGGCCGGCCGACGTGAGTAGGGAAGAGCAAGAGTGGGTTCGATCGGTGCCAGACACAACCCATGGCGTGTGTTGTCACCCGATCTCGGGCAGCTAAAGTGTCACAGCCTAGTCCTCCGTCTTAAGACCAGCGGAGGAACGATCAAAAGGAGGAGGCTAAAGCTGGAGTTGGTTTTAAGAGTTTTGACTCTGCGGCTCTCCTGGGTGATTCAGTATTCGCACCATTACTTATTCTGGAGTAGCCCCTGGGCCTGTCATCAGAGGTGACGAGGCTGGGCATGACGAGTCTCCACGACAGCAACGTTATGTACATCGAGAGAGACAGAGGGAGCAGCCCAGTATCGGGGAAGGTCATGCATTGCTCCGGGAGCAGTTAGATCGCTTGGCACCCTCAGATATACGTCGTTTTGCAACTAGAGGACCCTGAGCTCCAAACGTGTGCTAATGGAGTGTAGAGCTCGACGAGGACGGCGATGCACAGCCAGGAGATTTTTTTTTATGTAGAGGCAACCTCTATAGGCGTTTTCAAGACCCTAAACATAGTTGGCAAGAGGGGTCCGGAGTAGTGGACCAGTTGGTGGTGCCACGGGAGTGCAGGGATAGCCTACTGAGGTTGGCGCATGACATACCACTGGCAGGACATATAGGGGTGAGAAAAACGGTGGCGGCTTTAGAAAAATTGTTTTGGTGGCCGGGGTTGAAGGGCAGGTGGTAACCTGGATAGCAAGGTGTCATACTTGCCAGAGGGTTGGAAAACCTAACCAAACAATTCCGAGAGCCCCGTTGCACCCCATTCCTGTCAGTGGACCAGTCCTTCAGTAAGGTCATCATTGATATGGTCGGACCCCTACCCCTACTAGTGCCGGTAATAAATTTCTATTAACTATCATGGATGTGGCCACTCGTTATCCTGATGCATATCCAATGAGAAATGGCACAGCGAAAACTGTTGTCCGGAACCTGCTCTTGTATTGCTCGCGGTATGGTTACCGCAAGAGGTGCAATCTGACCAAGGTTCTAATTTTACTCTAATCTGTTCAAACAAACTATGATTCAGCATGGCATCAGCACTGTCGTCTCTTCTGCGTATCACCCGGAGAGTCAAGGGGTGTTGGAGAGGTGGCACGCCACCCTGAAAAGCATGCTCGATGTTATTGCGCAGAGAACGGAAAGGATTGGGACCTTGGTCTGCCGTATGTTTTGTTCGCGGCAAGAGAAGTACCTGGAGAGAGTCTCGGTTTCAGTCCGAATGAGCTTGTTTTCGGGCATCAGGTGAGGGGCCCTCTCCACATGGTGAAGGAGATTTGGGAGGGTACCGCTAAGCCATGTTCTATGTTGAGATACGTCCTCGAGAGCAGAGAGAGAATGCTTAGAAGTCTGGAGCTGGCCGGGCGTAATTTGGTGAGTTCGCAGGCCCGTATGAAGGACAGGTACGATACTAAGGCGAAACTCCGGGAGTTTCAGGTGGGTGAGCATGCGGCTCGTAGCCCAACGCTGTCCGAAGGTGGTATAATGAAGATTACGTTATATGACGGGGATGCTCTCTTGATAAATCTAGGTCTCTAGTACCTAGCTCTATCCTGGCGATCCCTCAGAAGTCAACACAAAGAGGCAGCACTATGTTGTGAGGGATAGGCTATGGCCCTCTCACACCACAGCGCTGTGCTCGCAAAGTAAACCCACCCGAAGACAACTTAGGCTCCCACAGTACCTGTCGATGTCGTGCAGGGCTTAGCTAACACTGCACACATCGGAGACAACGACACAGTAACCTTACCCCTAGTCTAGCTTTAGATAACCAAGCAGAATCACTCAACACCCTGCCAGGGAGACATATACCGGTCTACAACCTTCCCGAGAGAGGACACACAGAAAAGTCTGTCTCTCTAACCCCAACAAAGCATAATACCTCCTTAACCTAATACATGGAAATATCTGAGAGCCTCGCGTACAATACGACTGGTCGACGGTGAACGTCTATGCTGAAACCAGAAGGGATGTTGAGTTTAATAAAGATTAGAGAATGAGAAAGGAGAAGTCGAGAAAGAGAAATAGTATGCAAAGTGGCGAGTATGGGGGACAGAATTGCAAAGGATGTAGGCGATACGCGTGTCAGGCAAGCTCTGACCTGGTAAAGAACACGAGGCCGCGATAGGAAGGGACTAGTTGACCACCCGGCCGCCAACGCCGTCAGCGCCCAAGCGAGCCGTGTCATAGCTCACCCCGCTGCCAGGTGTACTCCCTCACCCTCTCTCGCTCGCCTCCCACACAAGCAACATTTATATTATAGCGAATATAAAATATAAGGCGCGGTCACAGACCAAAACATTACCATTTCTAGACTGTCTGTGGCAACACGACACTAATTAAATAAAGCAGATCATTCTAGGACAACTGTAGCCCATCCCCCCATCCTGGCGAGCGCTAGCGAGCTGCAATGCCCCACGCAACCATTCTGCTAACGCCGGGAGGCGTCACAAACTACTATCAATCACTTAGAAATCATATTGTAATCAATTCCTAGCCATCAGCACCTATATAACTTGCCATAAAAAAATAACTTTAATAAATAAAAACAGCAAGGTGGCCGGCCCACTAACTTTTCTCTTCTACTGTCTTTCATCTTTCCTACTTTCTCTTCCTTCCCAATCGGGGATCTCTTCTTTCACCCCCTACCCTATTAAAAAAAAAAGAAAAAAAAGAAAAAAAAATGAAATCAGCATTCCACCATCACCTGCCGTCACTTCAAACACCATATCCCTTGTACCCAGGCGACGCATGGCGCCACACGGCGCTGACCGGTCCCCCTCACGCGCATACCGGTCCCCCTCATGCGCATACCGGTGGGCGCGTGACGGCGCTTGCCTCACGACCGCGGCTAGCTCGGCGACCAATTTTCCATGCTTCATAGCAAATCGAAACCAGCCACGACCATCCTGGCCACCCATCGTACCGTACTGTACCGTGGGGATGCGCGAGGACCACCCAAGACGCGCGGTGACTTAGATGAAGACCTCCTTAAGACCTCTAAGTCGCCGCGGTAATTCCCTTAAGTCTTCATAGTGTGACTGCCGCTTTAGTCCGCCCTCTTCTGGAATTCTGCGTTCAGTCCAGGTGCCCTTATTACCAAAAGTATATAGACAAGCTAGAACTAGTTCAACGTAGAGTTACCAAAATGATACCTAGCCTAAAGAACAAACCATACGAGGAGCGTCTTAGAGAATTAAATATATTTCCTTTAACCCAGCGCAGATTAAGAGACGACTTAACTCAAGTGTGCAAAATCATCAAAGGCATCAACAATTTGAACGGTAGTAAGTACTTCACTATCGACCAATCTAATTACACGGGGAAACGGTTGCAAAATTATTGGTAAATCTTTTAACTCGCATGAATCTAAGAATTCCTTCTTCAATCGAGTTGTCAACTTGTGGAATGGGCTTCCCCGAGACGTTATAGACTGCAGCACTGTTGATTCCTTTAAACTTCGCCTAGACAAATATCTTGCCTCAAACCCACGACTGACTGCGTTTGTAAATGAATAACTTTATTTTATTCCCCCCTCAGATTCATCAAAGGATTGTTGCGTTTATATATTGCTAAGACATTACTTTTTTTTCCAGATATACGAAAGATCCTTATAACTGTGTTATGTTACTAACCCATCTGTCCCCTACTAACTTCCTAGTCCTGCCACGGACATTGATTCCAGGGCAGTGGTTTCCTTTCCAATTTTCCCTTACCCACTCTAAACCACTGTTTGGACACTTGATCCGCAGTGTTTTGGAGGACAAGCATCCTAGAGGGGTCACTAGACCTGTTGTTGCTTGATTTCCTTTGTACTTTGTACTCCTTGTATGCTCTCTCTCTTAGCAGACTGTAGGCTTGGGTGTAGGAGAGAATTTGTTTATATCACGGAGCAGAACCTCTCACACCACTTGTTGTTTATGTGTGTGTTTTATATGTCCCCCCCCCTCCCCTCTATCTCCGCTTCCCCCTCTCTCTCTCTGTGTCTCTCTCTCTCTCTCGACAATATGCATCGACAACATGAACTGTAGTAAGTACTTCACAATCGACCAATCTAATTATACGCGGGGAAAAGGTTGCAAAATTATTGGTAAAACTTTTAACTCTCACGAATCTAAGAATTTCTTCTTCAATCGAGTTGTCAACTTGTGGAATGGGCTTCCCCGGGACGTTATACACTGCAGCACCATTGATTCTTTTAAACTTCGCCTAGACAAATATCTTGCATCGAACCCACGACTAACTGTGTTTGTAAATGAATAACTTTATTTAATCCGCCCCTCAGTTACTAACACATCTGTCCCCTACTAACTTCCTAGTCCTGAGTGGACTCAAGTCACTTATGGAGTTCCACAGGGACCTATCCTTGTCCCACTTCTGTTTATCATATATATCAATGACATCGATATTGGTCTGTTGAGTCTGATCTCCAAGTTTGCAGATTACATAAAGCTTGGAATGAAAGGGGTTGAACAGCTCAAGATAGACCTCAACAGACTGGGTGAATGGTCGGAGACATGGCAGATGCCTCTTAACTTGGAAAAGTTCAAGGTGATGCATATTGGCCAAGCAAACCCCAAGTCAGGCAATTCGCTATTGGGAATGCCTATGGAAATGATTGACTTGGAAAAGAATTCGGGTGTTCTGATTAGCAATGACCTAAAGTTTTCCAAGCAGTCCATTGAAGTAGAGAAGAAACCTCAGAAATTATTATGCTATATTAAGAGGCAATTTAAGTATGGAAATATGGAAATAGTCCTCACACTTTACAATGCTCTAATGCTCTTGGAGTATGCTGTTCAATTCTGGTCTCCAGCACTCAGGAAAGATATAGAGTGACTGGAAAGAGTACAAGCTAGTACTACAAAGCGTATTCCATCGATTAGAAGGCTGAGCTATGAGGACAGTTTGAGAGCTCTAGATCTCTTTTCGTTGGAGACACGCAGACTACGAGGTCAGCTCATTGAAGTTTTTACAATACTTAATGGGTTTGACAATGTGGATTATAGGAAAATGTTTAGCCTCAATATGAATACAACACAACCATGGCTGAAAATTATAATTGAAAAGGTTCAGCACTAGTATTAATTGTGTGGGAACGTTTTAACATAATTATAAGATTTCTAGTATCTCCTCAGAATGGTCCGCAAGGTCTCTGAGATATTAACTATTCCTTGTAACTCTCTCTCTCATATTAAATCCCACTAACTCTCCCTTACTCTCTATCTCGCTCTGTCTGTCTGTGTGTCTGTAGTTCTCTCTCTCTCTCTCTCTCTCTCTCTCTCTCTCTCTCTCTCTCTCTCTCATAATAAGTACCACTACCTCTCCCTTACTCTCTATCTCGCTCTCGCTCTGTCTGTCTGTCTATCTCTCTCTCTCGTGCTTAATCCCACGAAATCTCTTACTTCCCTTTGAAAACGTATCCATTTGACAGGAGTAAAAAGTGAAGAGAATTATAATCCGCAAGAAAGTGGTGGTGGAGGAGGAGGAGGAGGAGAAAGAGGGGGAGGAGGAAGAGGAAGAGGAAGAGGAGGGGGAGGAGGAAGAGGAGGTTGATGAAAAAGAAATTGTATACATATATTGGCAAACTAAACTGAGAGAATAGAAAAATCGATAAATAAATTGAGAACAAAGGGAAAATGGAACTAAAAATGGAAACAAATGGTGATGCTGATGATAATGGTGTAGGAATACAAATATATACCTATCTAAGATGGACGATACATTATGTTAAGATTAAGGGAGGGAAGGCGGGAAATTGCTCCCTAGACCTCCATTAAACTCTGAAAAACACCACCACCGTGACCACCATCACCATGGAAAAAAAAAAAAAAAAAAAATACGTTTGTACAATTTTTGGTGGCCGAAAGTTATTTCCTTCTTAACTACAGGTTCGTTAGGCTATCACTCGCCAGGAAAATGTCAACACCTAATGTCATGATAGTTACAAAAGAATGGAGTGAAGCGTCTTATTATCACCAAAAAATGGGGGCGAACGTCTTCAAATTTGAAAACTAATGGGGCTAAGCATGAGGAAGAATGGAGTCCAGAATAATAGAAACTCCCTTTAAATTAGTTCTGTAGAAGTTGGGTTGGATTTCATCAAGTTAAGATTATTGTAGTGGAAGCATACAGTCCGGGTGGATGGGAATCGTCAACCATGGCCGACAACCCGTCTAGGGGAGCAAGCATTATACAAATCCATACTGCTAACCTAAGTGTGGAGCAGGTTATTGGATGGACTAGCCGCACACCATTGCATACAAATATTGCTAAAAAGACACATAGAGGGCCTCGGAGTGGTCACTCCTGATAGTCCCTCAATATACTGGCAGGAGTTGTCCTTCTCACAGGGGATAGGTCTGCTTGGGGGCGTTATATGTAAGGCCAACTTCATAAAGGGGAGTAAGGCGTCCGGCAATAGATAAATAGATACATTGATATCGACTCTCCCATATGAGTACAGTGGGTTTGAGTTAAATTACATTTGGAGGAAATGACATAAATCGAACAGAGGAATCATAATATGAAGAGAAGGGATTTCGTCGCATCAAGTTATAATTTTAAAGATAGAATGACGAATTAAATGTTTACTGTTGTTACGTCCAAAGCTATTTTAACCCTTAACCCTTTGAGTACCAGCGACGTGTG
Organism: Paralithodes platypus; assembly: GCA_032716605.1. Lineage (NCBI taxonomy): Eukaryota > Metazoa > Arthropoda > Malacostraca > Decapoda > Lithodidae > Paralithodes > Paralithodes platypus. The sequence goes on from CM064518.1 coordinate 6,302,583, forward strand.
ATATATTGCATTCTAGGTAGGTTTAGACGTTATTATGCAGCTTACGAAGGATCTGTGGTAGTTAAAAGGATTAGTTAAGTTAGTTTGAAGCCTTATTATTAGTAAAGGTCCTTCGTAAGCTGAATAAAACCGTACAGTATGGGTTAATAGCATTCCAAGTTTGTTTACACTCACCAAACTGAACACTATTTTAATCTTAATATTGGGTCGTTTTTCTGGTCCCCTTTCTCCCTCGTGTTAAGCCTCATTTAATTTGAGATTATAAGACGTTCTGCCCATTAGTTTGGCGATTTTAACACCTTTCGCCCCATTTCGTTGTCAATTTTAAGACCCTACGTGCCATTTAGGTGTCGACTATTTCCTGGCGAGCGATAGTTAGCCTAAACATTGAAGAGGAACCGAGACATTTTTCTTCCGAAAAATGTACAAATTTATCTTGACGGGGGGTCTAGGGGGTGTTTTTCTAAGCTTGATGGAGGTATAGCGAGGAAACTAAGAAATAAAGGAATACATGAAGTAAAAGACCAAAAGAAGAGCCCATCTTCCCTTAACTAATGCTTATCCTAACAATAAAATCGCCAAACTAATGGAACGAACGTCTTAAAATCTCAAAGCCAAAGGGAAGAGGGAGAAAAACCAACTACTTCCCCCTTGATTAAAACTACCAGACTACAATTGCCCGTAAATATTGCCGATACTGAATTAAGGGGACAGTGGTTATATTTGTTGGTATATTTATGTATATATTAATTGATGTTTTAGTTTCCTCCCTAGACCTCCATGAAAAAAAAAAAAAAAAAAAAAAAATCAATTAGATCCCCCTTCTAGATTAATGTGTACATAGTAAATAAGCACGAAAGGTCCAAATATTGACAAAGAAATGGGGCGAAAGATCTTAAAATCGTCAAACTAATGGGCCGAACGTCATACAATCTGAGAACCAATGGGGCTAAACACGAGGAAGAAGGGGGACCAGAAAAACGACCTTCTCCACTTAACCCTTTCAGTACAGGTGATACAGTTTTGTTTTATTCTAGCTATATTTACACGTTTTTACGGAGCTTAGGAAGGATCTGTGGTAGTTAGATGGGTCAAATATGTAAGTTCGAAGGCTTATCATTACTAGAGGCCCTTCCTAAGCTTAATAAACTCGCTTATTAGTAGCCAAAAATATAATGAAAATGTTGTCACCGGTATTGAGAGGGTTAAGATAATTTATTAAGCCCTTTTGTACCGGCAACATCTTTTACACTTTATTCTGGCTACTACAAGACGATTTTGTTCAGTTTAAAAATGGCCTCCAGCAATTAATAGCCTTGGAAATATCGCACTTACCCGTTTTTACTACCTCACATCCTTCTTTAACTGCAAAAAATCGTCTAAATATAGCTGGAATAAAATAAAGAAGACGTTTAGGTCAAGAATTATTGATAAGATTCGAATCAGTTCAGGATGGCTTTGAAAACTTATGGGCGCGATTATTGTCCTAAAGGGGAGATGAGGCTTTTTCTAGGCCCCCTTCTTCCTCGTTTTTAGCCCCATTAGTTTTCAGATCATAAGACGTTCGGCCCTTTAGTTTGGCGGTTTTAAGACCTTTCGCCATTATGTCTTTGTCAATATTAAGAATTGTCGTGTCATTTAGGTGTCGATTATTTTCCTGGCGAGCGATAGCAAGCCTGTAATTTAAGAGGACCCGGCCTTCCACCGGGATATTTCTATATCGAAAGATGTACACATTTATCTTTGTTTTCTTTGTGTTTATGTTTGATGGATGTCTAGGGTGAAAACTATAAACACAAATACAAATATACATAAATGAACAAATTAAAGCCAGTGTCACACGAGCGCTTTTCCGTCAATTTTCCATGAGCAAGTTTTTTCTGGTGATATTTAGGGATATTTTGTCATTGGAATCGGAAACCAGATCGAAGTTAGATTATGTCAGCTAGTTTAATTCCTATGGAACTTGTATGTTGAAGCTGCCAGACAACAATTGCCCGTAAAAATTTACGGAAATATCGCTCGTGTGACACAACCTTAATACGCCCATCTCCCTTAACTCATACGGTACCAGTGGCGTCCTTCCCATCATATTCTGGCAAGGATTAGACGATTTAATTTAGCTTAGGAAGGATGTGTGGTTGCTAAAATAAATAATTGATATAGTCTGTAGCCTCTTAATTGTTTGAGGTCTTTCCTAAGCTAAATAAAATCATCCAATAGCTGCCAAAATATAATGAAAAGGACGTCACCTGTACTGAATGGGTTAACCCTTCTGTACAGGCGACGTCTGTCTTACTTTAATCTGCCTACTATTAGACTATTTTATTCAGTTTCAAAAGGGCCTCCAGCAAGTAATTGGCTTAATATCTCAGTTAACCCTCATTACTACCACAGATCCATCTTCAACTGTACAAAATCCTCTAAATATAGCTAGAATATAATTTAATGACGTCACCGGTACAGAAGGGGTTACCACCAGGTGAAAGGGGTTGATACTCTCGATCATAAATAATTATAATACATAAGTTTTATAAATGGAATGATAATAATACTGTATGGTATAGTTGTTTAAGCTAGACGGAGGTCTAGCGAGGAAACTCAAAAATATATTAATAAATAAATATATAGAGCACAAAGCAAGCACTCTTAACCCCAAGGACCTGATTTGTAAACCATATACTCCAACAAAGTGCTCTTCTAAGATTATCCTCCTGCACTCAAGTTAACCCCTTCTGTACAGGTGACGTCATTTTCATCATACTCTGGTTACCATTAGACAATAAGCTTTGGCTTTGAAGGCTAGGAATCCTCCTCCCTTTGTAAAACTATTCTACTCGACGAGACAGAGAAAGGGGCGAGGGAACGTGAAAGTGGTCCCAGACCCTAAGAAATGGAAAATAGCCAGACAATAACATATTCCATAAAGGCTAGACGATGATTTAACCTTTTCGCTTGTTCACACTATTTCAAATCAACATGTCATAGACATATAAGAACATAAGAAAATGGGAGTCTGCAGAAAGCCGATTGGCCTACACAAGGCAGACCCCTGTCACACCCAACCCTAATTATAAGGCCTAATTATAAGCCCAGCTTACTAACACCATTAGGACTGACCTCACCGAAACGGTCAGAGGTCAAAAAAACGGGGGTCTGCAGAGCGCCGATTGGCCCACACCTGATCCCCCTCACACCCAACCCATCTCGTCCATATGCCTATCTAATTTTATCTTAAAGCTCCCTATCGTTCTTGATCCCACTATAGCACTTGGTAGCATATTCCACCTGTCTACAACTCTGTTACCAAACCAATATTTGCCTTTATCTTTCTTGAAACGAAATTTATCTAATTTGACACCATTCGTACGAGTGTTTTCGCTATCACTGAGCTTTAGTACATTTTTCATGTCCCCTTTATTAATCCCACTAACCCACCTGAACACCTCTATCATATCCCCTCTAACTCTGCGTCTCTCTAACGAATGTAAGCCTAATTTCTTCAACCTTTCTTCATACGGAAGATTTCTAATATTATGGATAATTTTTGTCATTCTACGTTGTACTCTCTCCAATGAATCTATGTCCATTTTGTAAAAAGGACACCAAAATTGAACAGCATAATCCATATGGGGTCTCACTAATGACAAGTAGAGTTTTAAGATAACATCAGCAGTTCTGTTACTCACACTCCTAGAGATGAACCCGAGAATCCGGTTTGCCTTGTTACGAACGCTTATACACTGTTTTCTAGGCTTCAAATCATTGCTAACAAACACACCTAGATCTTTCTCACAGTCTGAGTTTTCTAATTCCATATTAGCTAGTATATATTATATATATACAGTATATGTTTGTATACATGCACTATCAAACTCTCAAATACTATATATCTATATTTTGCCAGACGACTTACTCCCCTTTATGATGGTGACCATACACAAAACACCCCCAAGCGGACCTCCTCATGGTGAGGAGAACCCATGCCAGTTTATTAAAGGGCTTACAGGATTGAACACTCAACTATATGTATATCATTGACACTATATTTTTATCAGTGGTGGGTGGCTAGTCTACCCACCAACCTGTTTCACCCTTTGGTGAGCAGTAAGGCTTTTGTATAAGGTATATACCCCTACCATGGCTGACAAGAGTCCCATCCACCCGAATACTTCCCCTCCATTTACACTGGCTTACTCCACCCTCCTTCCTCCTGCTTCCTCTATTTCCTCTTCTTCCTCCTCCTCCTCCTCCTTCCCCATTCCTCTTTTTCCTCCTTCCTCTTCCTTCCTTTTTTCCCTCTTTTCCTTCACTTTCTCCTCTCTCTTCCTCCTCCTCCTTCCTTCCTTCTTCCTTCGTCATATTCTTCTCATTGTGATGGCCACCGTCTTTGGTCGTCTCCTTTGGTGATGTTTCTCTTTATTTGCTTAACTCCCTATAACAACTTTAGAGCTCAGGAAGTGGAGAGCCCTCTTTACTGTTCTCTCTCTCTCTCTCTCTCTCTCTCTCTTTCTCTCTCTCTCTCTCTCTCTCTTCTTCTTCTTCTCTCTCTCTCTCTTCTTTGCAATCCTTTCCTTCCACTGTCCCTTACTCTGGGGTTAGCTATCTCTACTAGAATTAAGTCCTGACCACCTCGCTGGGATTATAGGGTCTGTGTGGTCAGTGTATCTATGTAAATCTCTCTCTCTTGCTCTCGCTCTCTCTCTCTCTCTCTCTGAATATTAGTGAGTGGTGGGTTCTGCTTTGCTATCCTCACCTTCCACTTAGTAGCAAATTATATTATAGTTAATTCCGGACTGCCTAGTAGGGGCCGCAAGGATATGTGCAGTCTGTGTATCTATGTAACACACACACTCTCCCTCTCTCTCCTGATATAAAACAGTCTAGAATATAGCGCGATATTCCAAATTTTTCCTCTCTCTCTCTCTCTCTGATTATAAGGGAGTGGTGGGTGGGGTGGTGGCCTTCTGCTTTGCTAGCCTTATCTTCCACTTTCTGCAAGGATATGTGCAGTCTGTGTATTTATGTAACTCTTTCTCTCTCTCTTTCTCTGCCCGTTGCTATCCTATTCTTCTACTATAAACTGTCCCTGTTTCTAGTTGTATTTAGGCCGGAACACCTAGTAGGGACCGCAGTGTCTGTGTGGTCTGAGTATATGCGTACTTCTCTCTCTCTCTCTCTTTCTCTCTGTCTCTCTCTCTCCTGATTAATGACAGTCTACGAATATAACGAGAAATTCCGCGTTTTTCCCGAGTTAAGGATTTGAGGGGGCACATTTTTATTTTGTTTTACTTTCTTGTTCAACGATAGAACCATTGTATTTTTGGGTGTTGTCAACATCATTATAATCGGTATCATTTCATTTGACGGTAAATTGAATCCCTTAGCAACTGATTTCTCGATACTCAATGGAAAAATATGAAACTACCATGTCTCTGCATCATATGTAGACCAAGTTCATAAGATTAGCACCATATTTCACCACGAAATCTTCAAACTAACTGAGAAATCTTGATGGGAACTTTGCAATTTACCGCCAGTAGAAAAGACACAGACTATAGTACCTTCGTATATATTTAAGGAGAGATGGTTCACTTTTGGGGCGATTTTTGCATGTATTCATTATTTTTCTAGTTTGCTCCCTAGACCTCCATCAAATTTAAAAAAAAACATCCATTAGATCCCCCTGCTAGATTAATGTGTACATTTTTTGGTAGAAAAATGTCCCGGCCGAAGGTCGCTTCTTCCAACATTACAGGTTCACTATCGTTCGCCAGGGAAAACATAGATACCTAAATAGCATGAAAGGTCTAAATATTGACGAAGAAATGGGGCGAAAGGTCTTAAAATCGACTAACTAAGGGGGCAAACATCTTAGCATCTGAAAACTAATGGGGCTAAACATGAGGGAGAAAGTGGTCCAGAAAACCGGGCCATCCCCCCCTTAACTTGGACCACAGGGCTTAGCTAACCCCTTGAGGATAACGACGCGTTGAGACAGTTTATTCTGGTTAATGTTAGACGATATGATTCAGAATATATATATAGGGAAAGCATTATCTCAATTAAGGGGAGGCAGACCGTTTGTCTAGACCCCCTTCTCCCTAATGTTTAGCCCCAATTGTTTTGAGATTAAAAGACGTTCGGCCCATTAGTTTGGCGATTTTAACACCTTTCGCCCCATTTCGTTGTCAATTTTAAGACCTTTCGAGCCATTTAGGTGTCGATTATTTCCTGGCGAGCGAAAGCGAGCCTGCAATTTTAAGAGGAACCGGCCTTTGGCCCAGACATATTTCTACCGAAAAATGTACAAATTTATCTTGAAGGGGAGTCTACGAGGGTGTTTTTCTAAGCTTGATAGAGGTCTAGGGAGGAAACTACAACAAAATATATGAATAAATGAATTAATAGAACAAACAAACGGTCAGTCTCCCCTTAACCTTCTTACTTCCATATAACCTTCCTTACCTGAATACAATCGTTTACTAAGACGAGTCATCATATCTTCTTCGGATTAACATACTGGTCAAAACCTTAAGGGGGGGGGGGGGTGACCTGCTTGTGTTCTCTCTTTTTTTCTCCCTTGCTCTGGTTTGTATCCATTCGGCCCCATTCAGCCTACTGTTTTAAAACGTTTATCCCCATCCAGGTGTCGATTTATTTCTGGTGAGCGATAGCGAGCCAGCATTGTAATGAGAAATCTGGCTTTATTTTTCTATTGAAAAATGTACAACTTTAGCCTGCTGACAAAAACTTATAAAAAATATGCTGGCTCGCTACCGCTCGCCAGGAAAAAATCGACACCTGGATGGAGATAAACGTTTTAAAACAGTAGGCTGAATGGGGCTGAATGGATACAAGCCAGAGAGAGAGGGGAAAAGAGAAACAAAACACGAGGTGGGCCCCCTTAATGTTAGACGATATTATTCACATTATTCAGGGCCTATGGACGTCAGAGGGTTATTGAGACAGTCTTTACCATTATAATGCCCACAGATCCTTCCTAAGCTGTATAAAATCGTCCAATGATAGCCAGAATAAACTGTCATAATGCGTCAGGATCCTCAACGGGTTAATAATACAAAAAAACGTACAAATTTATGTTTTCAACGTCTAGTACAGACCGGTACAGTACTCGGACTAATAAGTGATGTCTCGGCACCAATTATGTTTTGATCAATAATTGGTATCAGCAATATTTACACATGATTTCTTCTTTTTGAGTGAGATATACAACCATGTTCCTACACTTACCCACCGTATTCAACATCTGACAGACTTAATACAGCACAGAGCTAGCCGAACGTAATGGCAGGTGAGCCATTACTTATTAGCGCCACTGTACACTCGGATACCATAGTCTTTAGCCCACTCATACAAGTTCGTGGACTTCACTTATTTCTAGTTATGGAAGCATGTCTCTGGAAACAAATTTATGAATAGTATTTTCTATAAATTAACTATACTATTTATTGAAAAGCAAGTGCTATCCAAACACAATCAGGATATACTGTATATAATTGCATAGAACAAATCATAGGGGTCTACGAATCCTCCTGAGTGGGCTAGATACTATGGTATCCGAGTGTACATACACATACACATACACATACATACACATACACATACATACACATACACATACAGACTCAGATGACGAAGCGGAAATAGAAGAAGTCCGGCTCGTGGGAGACTCGATGATACGTGGTCAGCTCACAGAGTTTTGCGCCAGAGCACCTAAGACCAGGAAGCGTTTTTGTATCCCTGGTGGTGGTGTGGACGACGTAGTTGCTGCAGTTGATGAAGTATCTAAGCTGGCCCCTGCTAATACAATGTACGTCATCCACGTTGGATCCAACGATGTACAGCGAACCCGGTCGGAAGATTTGCTTTTAAAGTACCAGCAGCTGATCAAGTCGTTTAAGGAGAAGTCATCAAGGATCATCGTCTCAGGAATCGTCCCACGGCTTGGTGTAGAGAGCCGATTTTACAACATAGCCAGCAGCACAAATCGTTGTCTAGCAAACCTCTGCAGGAAGCAAAACGTGGGATTCGTCGACACCTGGGACAATTTCTACTACGATGACTATTTGTTTTCGGACGATGGAGTTCATCTGAACCAGGTGGGAGCAGCACGTTTTGGGCGTCTTCTCAACGATGCGGTGAAGGATTTTCTGAGAAGAAATCGACTCATCACAGGACAACCACGAAGGAGGACCGAAGACAGCGAGGGCGGCAACCTGCGAAGGAATTAAATGCTAATCTGTCAAGAACCGCGAATTTGGATAAAGCTCCACCAACACGACCCAAATTCAAAACCGCCAGAGATAACGACCGAGGACCGATGTCAGCCATGAATGTAAATGTAGATCCGATCAGAACCAAAAATTTGATTAAAGAACGTTCTATGAGTTCTAAAACCGCAACTTTAAAGGTTTTCTATGCAAACGCTCGTAGCATACGCAATAAATTTTCAGATTTAGAGGAACTAGTGTTTACTGAAAATTATGATGTGATTGGTATAACAGAATCTTGGCTCAATACAGTAGATAGAGACTTTTTAGCAGAGTATTCACTTCCCGGTTATGTAGTGTTTGAGAAAAGCCGAATAAATAAAAATGGAGGTGGCGTTTTATTTTATATCAAAGAAAGTCTTAACCCGACCCTCTTGTCAAAACCTCAAATTGTGAACGTCGACACATCTTTTGTGCTAATAAAGAATAATAAAGATACAAAAATAATACTTGCATTAATATACAGACCTCCAGCTCAATCAGTGCAAACTGACCGAGAAATTTATGAACAAATTGCAGATGTAAGTAACTCACAAGATACCGTATTTTTTGGCAACTTTAATTTACCTGTGACCAAGTGGGGCGATACTCTTACTTCACACTCCGGACATGACTTGTATACGAACTTGCAAGAGAGTTCGCTTTATCAATTTGTTCGAACACCGACCCGTGGTAATAACGTTCTTGACATTGTACTTGCAACAAAAGTAGAATTAATAGAGAATTTGAATGTTGGTGATGAATTCAGTAATAGCGACCATCGTACGATAACTTTCACTTTAAACTTTACTAGTAACGAACCAAATAGTAGCATCGAAAAAGTCCCTAATTTCAAGAAAGCAAACTTTCATAAACTTAGAGCTATGTTTAAAGAAACTGACTGGAGCTTTTTAATTAACAATAACGACATAAATACATCTTGGAATTTATTCGAAACCACTTACCTAAAAGCAGTGCAAGACTGCATACCATCGAAAATACGGCGTCCAGGCCATAATAATAAGCCCAAATGGTGGAATAAAGATATTTCAAACTGCCTGCTTGCTAAAAAATTTGCTAATGATAGATTAAAATCCTCACAAAATGACGAAGAACGGGTGAAATTTGTAGAGCTACGACGCAAAGTCAAAAAGTTAATTAAGCAAAGTAAAAAGACCCTAGAGTTACATATTGCGAATCAAAGTAAAACAAACCCGAAAGAATTCTATAGTTATATCAGAAAGAAAAAAGTAGTTACTTCAACTGTTGGACCCGATGAAAATGGAGAATACACCAAAGACGAAGTACAAATGAGTAATGCCCTCAATACCTTCTTTGCATCAGTTTTTACAACAGAAGACCTCAGTGATATCCCTACACCATCGCCGATTCAGATTGATAATTCAGATGTTCTAAGCAATATCACCGTTACAGAGAGAGAAGTATTGAATTGTTTAGATAAACTCAAGGTAAATAAAACGCCTGGACCTGATACAATCTCGCCTAGAGTTCTAAAGGAAGCTAAGGATGAGCTCTCCAAACCACTGACATTACTATTCAATAAATCCTTGCAGTCTGGAACTATGCCTGATCAGTGGAAGATAGCCAACGTAACACCGATATTAAAAAGGCAGCAAATCCCTACCCAGTAACTATCGTCCAATTAGCTTAACCTCAGTTGTATGTAAAATGCTAGAAACGGTCATAAGAGACAGACTCGTAAATCACTTAGAGGAAAATAACATACTTAAAGATACTCAACACGGCTTTCGTAAAAAACGTTCCTGTTTAACAAACCTCTTAGACTTCTTCCACGATATCCTCAACCTCTATGATGAGAGTAAATCTGTAGATATTATATACCTTGATTTTCAAAAGGCCTTTGACAAAGTTCCCCACAAACGTTTACTGCTAAAACTAAAAGCGCATGGAATACAAGACGGTGTGTTGAAATGGATAGAAAATTGGCTCAGCGACAGAAAGCAAAGAGTAGTCATAAACGGTAAGGCATCTAAATGGACCAATGTAAGTAGCGGGGTACCCCAGGGATCGGTACTAGGACCAATTCTCTTTCTAATTTACATCAACGACATAGATGAGGGTCTCACCTGTACAATCTCAAAATTTGCTGACGATACAAAAATTGCAAATAGCGTACTCTCAAAAGATCAAGTTGACGATATGCAACACAATCTAGATAAATTGTCACATTGAGCCCAAATTTGGCAAATGAGTTTCAATGCGGATAAATGTAAAGTACTACATATCGGATACCTAAATGAGAAAGCAAACTATTCGATGAATGGCACTCAGCTTAAGAATGTAAACAGAGAAACCGATCTGGGAGTAACAATATCGAGTAACCTAAAACCGAGTCAACAATGTTCAGAAGTTGTTAAGAAGGCAAACAAAATAATTGGCTTTATAGGCAGATCATTTGAGCATAAATCCAAAGACGTAATCCTAACCCTTTACAATTCCTTAGTCCGCCCTCTTCTGGAATACTGCGTTCAATGCTGGTGCCCTTATTACCAAAAAGACATAAACAAGCTAGAACGAGTTCAACGTAGAGTTACCAAAATGATACCTAGCCTAAAGAACAAACCATACGAAGAGCGCGTCTTAGAGAATTAAATCTATTTCCTTTAACCCAGCGCAGATTAAGAGGTGACTTAATTCAAGTGTTCAAAATCATCAAAGGCATCGACAATATGAACTGTAGTAAGTACTTCACTATCGACCAATCTAATTACACGCGGGGAAACGGTTGCAAGTTTATTGGTAAATCTTTTAACTCACACGAATCTAAGAATTTCTTCTTCAATCGAGTTGTCAACTTGTGGAATGGGCTTCCCCGAGACGTTATAGACTGCAGCACCGTTGATTCATTTAAATTCCGCCTAGACAAATATCTCGCATCAAACCCGTGACTGACTGCCTTTGTAAATGAATAACTTTATTTTATCCTCCCCTCAGTTACTAACCCATATGTCCCCTACTAACTTCCTAGTCCTGCCACGTTAGTGGCAGGGCAGTAGTTCCCTTTCCAATGTTCCCTTACCCACTCTAAACCACTGTTTGGACACTTGATCCTCAGTGTTTTGGAGGACAAGCAGCCTAGAAGGGTCACTAGATCTGTTGTTGCTTGATTTCCTTTGTACTCCTTTGTACTTTGTACATACACATACATACACATACACATACACATACATATACACATACACATACATACACATACACATACATATACGCATACATATACACATACACATACACATACATACATTCAGAAAATAACGGGAAAACCATCAATTCACCACTTGCGAGTTTCAGGCTATAAGGAAGTTCGGCCTGTAAACATCGATAATTCTACAAATATATTCATTATGTAGGTTTCTGATGGCTAGATAGTATGTTGAATTTGGTTTTACTTATCTATAGATTTACTAAAACTGTATTTTAGCTGGTTATTCTGCTAAATATCGATGTCTACAGCTCCAACTTCCTTATAGAACGAAATTCGCAAGTGGTCATGCAATTCGTATGTTTGAAGACAGGAGGCGTTAATCTATATACTTTATTTCAATATCCTCTTAAGGGCGTAGTACTCGCTTTTTCTGGACCCCCTTCTCCCTCATGTTTAGCATATTAGTTTTGAGGTTTTAAGACGTTCGTTCTGTTAGTTTGACGATGTAGAGACGTTTCGCCCTATTTCTTTGTAACTACTAAGACCTTTCGTCCATTTACGTGTCAATTTTTTGCTGGCGAGCGAAAACGAGCCTGTAATTTTAGATGGAACCGGCCTTCGACTGGGATACCAGAAATCTTGAAAGGGGGTCTAGGGGGTGTTTTCTAAGCTTGATGGAAGTATAGCGAGGAAACTAAAACAAATTATTAAGCCATGAATAATTGAATATATAAACCAAAAACCAAGCAGTACCCTCTTAACCCCTTCAGGATTAGACTGCGTTTTGACAGTTTGTTATGGCTACCACCAAATGATTTATACAGCTTAGGAAGGGAGTGTGGGAATATTATAGGGAAAGGACTATCTCAATTGCCCACTTGCGAGTTTCAGGCTATAAGGAAGTTGGAGCCGTGAACATCGATATTAAAGAGAAATGCAATAATAATATGATTTTCTGATGTAGAAAAAGTATGATTAATTTGGTTTTATGTATTTATATATGTATTATGAACGAATTTTAGCTGATAATTCTGCTAACTATTGATGGTCACGGCTCCAACTTCCTTATTGACCAAAACTCGCAAGTGGTCAATTAATTGAGACCGTCTTTACCCTTATAATTCCCACAGATCCTTCATAAGCTCTATAAAATCGTCTAATGATAGCCAGAATAAACTGTCAATGAGTCAGGATCCTCAACGGGTTCATACAAAAAAAACGTACATATTTATTTGTTCAATGTATAAGTGAAACAAAAACGCGTCATCATATTTTCTGAGGATTAACATACTGGTCAAAACCTTAACAATGTCAACAAAGGCTCTCTTATTTTGCTCGTGTATATTTTTGTTTATGTGTACCATTTGTGTAGGTACAGTTGCAGACAAAGGAATAAAAAGGAAACCAAGCAACAACATACCTACTTGTCCTTACTAGGCTGCTTGTAAAAAAAAAATAACCTCCCCTCCATATTTAGTTCTTAGGGAGGAGAGATGGATGGAACAGGGAGGTTTATTTATATTATATATTTTTGTTTTAAAGTAAGAATACAAAAGGCGAAGCTGGGTGTAACAATTGTCTCCCCTAAAGTTGAAAGAGTGACATGGAGCCGTATTCAAGGTACACTCACGGCGGTATCGTAGACCAGGGTTGTGCCAAAGTCCTAGCCACACACTGGCAGCAGGTTCGAACAATTTCTACCTTTGCTGGTTCAGCGGGCGTCGTACGACGCCAGTGAAACAAGTGCATTGATATTTAATAAGTCCCGCCCATACACAGTTGCGTATGTATAGGCAATAGGCATATTATGTAACGGCAACAAAATAGAACACGGTAATAGTGATTATTGTATTTTTATATATATATATATATATATATATATATTATATTTATTTATTTATTTATTTGTTGTGGTTCCCTACAGTTGAAATGCTACTTTTTGCATTAAAAATTATCAAACTATGACGTGCATTAAAACTTTGTAATTTGGTAGACTACATTATACAATATCAAACCTGTTCACGCGTGTTTGGAAGACATATTTAGTAATCTTGAATGGGACAATAAAGGAATAAATGTTAATGGGGAGCATCAAAGCAACCTCAGATTCGCTGATGACAAAGTTTATCCTAACGACTCAGGGGAAGAGTTACAACAAATGATGGATGATATAAATGATGGAAGCCTTAAAGTAGTGTTGACAATTAATAGAAACCCAAGAGTATGTTGAATGATCATGTGCAACCACACAAAATGAAGTTAGAGGATTGTGGGCCAGATTCAGTGGAGGAATATATTTACTTAGGCCAGGTTATAGATACAAACTCAGATCACTCTAGAGAAATCAGACCAAGGATAGATATGGAATGGAGCGCATTTGGTAAGCAGAATTTTGTTATGAAAAGCTAGTTACCCCTTGCATTTAAGAGAAACGCATGCAAACAATGTGTCATTCCTGTACTAATTAATGGATCATAAACTTGGAGTATAACAAAGTTTCATAAACGAAAAAATGTGTAGTGCCCATGAAGATATAGTGAGGATAATGTTAGGGATAACTTGGAGCGACAAAAAGAACATCTTGGATAAGAGAATACACATACGTAGAAGATAATCGCATTAACAAGAGGAAATGGGCTTGTAAAGATCATGTATCTAGAAGAGATGATAGGATATGGACAAATAAAGGAACAAAATGGGAATCTAGAGATGGAAATAGAGGAAGGGATAGACAGATAACCAGATGGAGGGATGAGCTCGGAAAGTTTGCTAAAGTAATAACAGGATAACACCTGACCAGCTAGATTAGAAACGTTTGTGAGAGGTCTTCGGCCTGCAGTGGACAAACTAAGGCTGCTTATGGTGATTAGTATGATAATTATATAATACTATAAATGCAATAAATAAGGTAACTGCTGTTAATGAAAAATGATAAGTAATATAGCATTATCCTACCGTAGGTCAATTTACATGTATACAATACACTCACGTGAGAGCAGGTAACTGACAGTGTTACGAGCGCTACACAACGTATCATCTCGCAACTTTACTGAGAAAACCGAGGATTTGGAAATTATTGGCACAACAACATAAGTAATACTTCATATCCAATAACAATTTACCGAATACAAATGACGCCAAGGGACTGGAATTCTCAAACCGAGGCTCCAATCTTGATTTGCCCACTGACATATCTTGGCTTAAAAATCCTGCAGGGTTGATAGCCACTAAGCCCTACTTTAACTAATTATCTTAACTACGAATACAAATGTGTATAATTTACACCATTATTATAGAAATCAAGGAATACATTAATTTCATTTGCACATATCATAGCACTTTTTCACGGGGCAGTGATATATGGAAATTTACCTTTAGACTGGAAAGTGTTAGTAAAAACAGATTTTGGGAGAATATGAAACCCAAGTATTGCTAAACCGGCACATCAAGCCATTCAAGGTTGGAGTCCAATTTGAGAAGCCCAGTTTCTTGAATATTGGTTTGTGTTAGCACACTCACTCTCACTCTCTCTCTGATAATTGGCAGATGCCCTTTAATGTAAGCAAATATCAGATACTACATATAGGCTTCCAAAACAATAAATGCGAATATCACATGAATGGTGAAAAGGTAATGAATTGAGCGTATCACATATAAAAGACCAAGCAGTGCTTAGAAACGAATATCTAAAATCCACAAGCCAATGCATTACAACAGCTAACGAAGCAAACAGAACACTAGGATTCATTAGAAGAAATCTTCATTGTCATAGTAAACACATAGTTATACCCTTATATAAAAGTATTGTGAGTAGGCTATGCTGTGCAGTTTTGGTCTCCCTACATAATAAAAGACAGACACTCGAACCCGTTCAGCGCAGAGCAACAATATTGATCTCATTCCTTAAAAATATACCACACAATGAGAGATTAAGGAAACTTGATCTGTTTTCGGTTAAGAAAGGAGAATAAGCGGGCAGCTGATAGTGTGTTAAGGTTCAAGTGGGTTAGTGGGATTAACAAAGGGGACATGACAAATGTACTAAAGCTCAGTGATAGCGAAAGAACTCGTACCAATGGTTTCAAATTAGATAAATTTCGTTTCAGAAAAGATATAGGCAAATATTGGTTTGGTAACAGAGTTGTAGATGGGTGGAATGGACTACCAAGTGCTATAGTGGGATCTAAAACTGTAGGGAGCTTTAAGATAAAATTGGATAAGCATATGGACGAGAAGGGTTGGGTGTGAAGGGGGATCAGCCGGGTTGGGCCAATCAGCGCTCTGCAGACCCCCATAATCCTGCGTTAATCTCTAACCGTTTTGGTAGGATGATCCTCAGGGCATTAGAGTGTTGAGCCTATAATTGGGCTTTGTAATTGATTTGGGGTTGTGTGGGACTGGGATCTGCCTTGCTTAGGCCAATCGGCTTTCTGCAGACTCCCATTTTCTTATGTTCTTATGTTCTTATGTTCTGAAAGGATTCAGTAATGTAAATTCCAATAATCTACTTAAGATAGCCAAGGACAGTTCCACAAGAGGAAACAAATTAAAAATAATGGGCAGGAAAGGGAACCTAGACACAACTAAAGATTTCTTCAGCCACACTATAATAGGGCAGTGGCATGAGCTCCCTGATGAAGCTATAGACAGTGGCACAATATTCACATATAAATAGAAGACTAGACTCATACCACAGAGAAGTTGGTCTGGAGTAGGACATGATTTACTGACAATATAACCTGGCAGAAATTAACACTGTCAATTGCAGAGAGCAGAAACAAAAGAGGTGAAGGTATGCATAACATATGCTTTCCATTTATGATTATTTTATACAAATCCTTCAATCGATTTCTGAACCCTGCAAGGTTATTCAAGGGGGAGGGGGAAGAGGAGAAAATTCATCTTGACTATCCTTTCCTTCCACTTTCTCTTACTCTTAGGGTTGCCATCTCTTCTAAGTCCTGGCCAACTCGCAGAAATCGTAGGATATCTGTGGCCAGTGTATTTATGTAAAACTATGTAAATCTCTCTCTCTTTCTGTATGACAAGTAATATCAAAAAAATATATCATGACACTGGCGTATGCTAATTATTATGTTCTATCCAACAACCAACTCTACTCCTAAAATCGATTAATGAAATATTACAAACACATGTGGCAGTCCGTGGATTCGAACCCAGGACGCTCACATCGAATATCAACACCTTATGCATTACACCACGAAGGCAGTTAAAGAATGGTGGACACTGCCTACGATGTATTATGCAACTTCGAATCCTGCATATCAATCTAAGCATGTACACACATCCCAACTGCAACTCACGTAGGCTATGCATATGTGAATGGAAAGAGCAATTAATGGGGCCTTAACCACTAGGGAAGTCCTCTCGATAAATTACTCCTGAACCAACATCAATTATTATGTTCTATCCAACAACCAACTCTACTCCTAAAATCGATTAATGAAATATTACAAACACATGTGGCATTCCGTGGATTCGAACCCAGATCAGAACGAGATCAGAACGAGATCAGAGATCAGAGATCAGATCAGAACGAGATCAGAAACGTATAATATAGTATAGTTTACATAGACTCATAGAGGATATCATAGGCCTATTGTGTTTCGCCATTCGCTTTTACCTATCTCTATGATAAATTATACGTAAGAAATTAAACCTTTTCAATCTGAGAGACGTCTTTTTTATTGAATTGTAGCTACATTTAGACGGTTTTATGCAGCTTTCGAAGGATCTTTGGTTGCTATAAGGATTTGATAAGAAAATGTATAGCCTTCGGTAGATGTATTTCCTAAGTTGAATAATATCGTTCAATGGTAATTATAATATATTGACACTGACGTTAATCGTGCTAAAAAGGTTAAAGCCTAACTACAGTAGGCATTTTGCAAGGAACGTGGGTATTGGACAGAACCCTCGTCATCATTGTTATGCCTATTCCGTTATGTGCCTGAACATAACATAGTCGACACATAACTAAAACCATCTCTGCAATATATAGCATTGAATAAATATAACATGGCATAGGCTTACCTACGACATACAACATCAAATTATCACGATCTCCGGGACTTAATACTACATATTGTTTAGCTTATACTATACTCTGTCTAAAAGCATATAGTGAAGTGTGTATGTGCGTGTGTGGGAACTAAACCATTTCTCTACTTGATGTTTTCTGCCAACTGACTGGCAACCCAGTAGTGAGCGGGCCACAGTTTCACTGAGTGTAAACTGTGTTCGGATGAGATAAACGTGCGTGGTGTCTATCAAGGGGTACATCTCCTGGTCCACAATTTACCACCGTGACTGTACATTAAGAGTCAAAATGTCTGGACACACGGAGCTTGAAAGAGTTTAAGTCATAGGAGGAGGGAAAGATAGATAGAGGGAGAGAATTCCAAAGTACAGTTGCTGACAAAGAAAAACATACGCTCCATAAAAACTCCTTATGGCGGATAGATGGAACAGGAACTTGGAAGAGGAAATTTGCTATTTTTTGTTTTGTTAAATAGCCAATATAAACTGTCAAAATGAGTCATAATCTTCAAAGGGATATTATATAAACGAACGACCATGTCACATGTCATTGTTTGTGATCAGCACCATGTTAGTCACTATACAGTTTGGCGAAGTATTCGGTTTGTCTATCTATCTAATGCTGGAGGCCTTACTTATATAAGGTTTAGGCACCATTCACACTTGCATCCCGACCCTTGCAGATGTTAAAATGACCTTGTGTTTCACAAAATTTGGTGCAAAGTCCTGAAAGTGCAGGGCAAAGGCCGACAAAGTCCTGTAAAGGACTTGTCAAGTAATAAACACCCCCTTCTTTCTTAACGTCATTTGTGGCGGCCAAAGGCCGCTCGGCGGCAGGGGCAAGGTCTAGGTCTAGGCAATGTAGGGTGCATGGGTGTCAAACAACTTGGTCACTACAAGGTCTCCCACATTTGGTCCCGATCCAAAAATCCGTAAAGTCGGCCAAGGACAGATAAGGTCATGTTGACAATGTCGTGTGTGTGAACTGGGCTTTACACCCCTAGACGTGTTGCTGACCAAGGCTGAAGATTACCATCCACTCGGATTTCTATTAGGTTATCTCCCGTAGATGGGTTGCCGACCAAGGCTGACATCGCCATGTGTAGATCAATATTTATAGTGTTATATAATGGCTAACGGTCAAAATGTGGGTTGTTGTCCAGCCACTGTATGCTGTAGTGTCTCTGTCGTGGACCAAGTGGGGGGGGAGCTAAAGGTCAAGTGCGTCAAGGTTAAGGAACAACATAAACACCTTAATGTTTCCAACCCACTCTCTCTCTCTCTCTTACCCCAGCCTGTCAACTTGCTGTTCCTTAACTCCCTAAACAATGATAGACGGGTTATTTTAACCCGGCCAAGCTGATATTAACAGTAACCCAAAATACTGAACAGTTATACAAGAATGGAAAAATGGGTTCCATGTCAGTTGAACCAGTGCCACTTCAACCAGTGCCACTTTAACCAGTGCTAACTCAACCAGTGGCCATTTCAACCAGTGACCATTTTAACCAGTAACCTAACCTAACCTAACCTAACCTAACTAACCTAACCTAACCTAACCTAACCTAACCTAACCTAACATACTGGTTAAAATGGTCACTGGTTGAAATGGTCACTGGTTGAAGTGGCCACTGGTTGAGTTAGCACTGGTTAAAGTGGCACTGGTTGAAGTGGCACTGGTTCAACTGACCTGTCACCGGAAAAATGTAAACAAAACTATAAGCGAGTTACCGAAGAACTCAATTGTTAGGTCCATGCGAAGTTAGGACCTCTAGTTGCCACTTATGTCGTTGTTGTTCTTGTTCTTGTTCTTCTTGTTAGGGCGACGCTTATTGAAAATTGGTATTTCTCAGTTATTACTGAACCAAAGTCAATGATCTTGCACGTGCATATACTCTGATATATCCTATAGGCAATAACGGAGCCCTTCTCTTATATTTAGTTTTGGGTGTCTAGCTAATCGGCGCCTTCTGCAGTCGTGGCGAAAAATGAAACGGCCACCTGTTTGGAAATTGCTAAGGCATATTTCATAGAACTCCAAATGCATAGACTCTTGCTTAATGTTCAGGCTGTAAGAGGGCACTTTTAATATACTTCACCCTTGGCGGTTAACTATAGGGCCCCTTCTACAGGAGTTGATGGACAATTAAATCAACTGTCTTTTGGGGTTACAGCTTTGCCAATTTCATGGACATGCATGTAACGTAATATGATCTATTTCTTGACCATAACAGAGCCCAGGGCGCCTCTCCCTTCTACAGGAGTGACGTAAAATGAGAACGGATATTTCTATGTGATTAATAAACCACATGTATGATGTGTACATAGTGCTATATACATATACTTTCAATTAAGAAGTTGGATCCAACATATCCGCTATGGCACCGCACCACGTCAGGGCCCCTTCTGCAGGAATGACGGAAAGTGAAAATAGCTATATTTTGGGGATAGTACTCAATTTTTACATACACAATTACACATGTATACATGAAGCAAGCCGACGTCTCGTAAGCGAGCGTTTTAATTTCATTATATTTCTAAGGCATAATGGTTGGTCCTATTTTCAAATTTTGCCCAGGGCACACCGCTGTTGGTTCTCTTCTGCAGGAGTGACAGAAAATGTGATCCAGTGTTGATGAAATATATTATGTGCAACTGCACATATTTTTAACTATCTCCACCAACAAAGTTGGTGGAGGGTATGTTTTTGCCTCCGTTTGTTTGTCTTTTTGTCCGTTTGATTGTATGTCTGTCTGTCTGTAGGGTAAGCAAGATAGAGCCTATCAAAAAGGGTTGAACCGATTTTCACTAAAGTTGGTGGACAGATAGGATTTGTGCCAAGGAAGAAGTGATTCAATTAGGAGGTGATCGGTAGAGCACGTACCTCCGCCAGTCTAACGGTTCACAAAGTTATGAACTGATGTTCACGAAACTTGGTGGGCAGATAGGGTATGCATCAAGTAAGAAGTAATTCAATTTCGGTGACGCTCAATAGAGCGCGTACCTCCATCAGCGTAGACGGAGGTATGTGCCTTCCAAAGTGTTCCTCTAATTATCCCAGCCAACGAATTTGTAAGTACTGTACAATCGGCCTAATAAGGGATGTTTCGGCACCAAGTATATTTTGATCCATAATTTGTTTCAGCAATATCTAAACTTAATTTATTCATTTCGAGGGGGATATACAAACCTATTCCTACACTTACCAACCCTATTCAACATCTGACATACATTATTGCAGCACAGAAACAGCCAAACGTAAGGACAGCTTAGACATGACTTATTAGCGCTACCGTACGTTATGTTTTTACTTCTGTTTGTCTGATTGTCTCTAAAAAGGATATCTAACAAGTTATGAACCGATGCTTACGAAGATTGGTGGGCAGGTAGGATATGCTCCAAGTAACAAGTGATTAACCCTTAATTGGCGGCGCGCAACTTATGTTGTGTGAAATAAATTTGGACTAAGTGGCGGTTCACAACTTATGTCGTGCGCCATTTTCAGCACGTAATGTTGCTGAGAGAGAGAGCTGAGCGGTGTGAGGAGCCTAGCAACCCTATGACCGCTCACGAGCACCGCGATGGACCAACTGAAGTGCCTCCCACCCTTCCCTCCCCTCTCTCACTCGCTACACAGGGAATTATGTAGGGAAATTACCTAATTACAGGGTTTTTGCACTCGTGTTACACGATCGTTGCAAGAGAACCAGCGGTCGTACAAAGATGGTTCGGGTGTCATTGGAAAGCTCTGTTTACGCCCTTTCAGGATAGATACTTGTTTTACGCTCTGGGTCTTATTTAGGCATGAAAATGATGTCGTAAACAACCCTATTTAGGGTAAAAACACCCCGCTGGGCGCTACGGTCCGCTAGACCGCCTAGCCCGCTAATAAGGTGTTAAATATTGGAGGCGATCAATAGAGCGCGTACCTCCACCAGCGTAGGTAGTTTTCAAAGTTATGAACCGATATTCACGAAATTGTGTGGTTATTATTGAACCAAATTAGGTAATCTTCCACTTGCATGCACTTTGAACTATCCTCTAGGGAGTCTAGGCCGTAACGGAACCCATTTCTTAAAATATCATCAAGTGCGTCGTGCCATGCACCTTGGAGTTATCATGGCCGCACGGACCTGTGGTCGGCTTGGATTTGTTCAATGTTAACCCTTCGAGTACCAGCGACAGGTGTTTTATTTTATTCTAGCTATATTTAGACGATATCATGCAGCTTGGGAAGGATCTGTGGTACTTAAAAAGGTTGGTTGAGATAGTTTTGAAGCCTTATTATTGCCAGAGGTCCTTCGAAAGCTGAATAAAACCGTCTAACAGTTGCCAGAGTATGATGGAAGGAACGTCCCTGGTACTGAATGGGCTAAGGGGGGTCACCGGCTTTCCCTGGCTTGTATCCATTCGGCCCCTTTGAGCCAACCGTTTTAAGACGTTTATCCCCATCCAGGTGTCGATTTCTTCCTGGCGAGCGATAGCGAGCCAGCATTGTATGGAGAAATCCGGCTTCGCCGGAGAAATTTTTCTATCGAAAAATGTACAAATTTAGCTTGCTGTCAAAACTAAAATATATATATGCTGGCTCGCTACCGCTCGCCAGGAAGATATTGACACCTGGATGGGGTAAAACGTCTTAAAACATTAGGCTGAATGTGGGCGAATGGATACAAGCCAAAGAAAGAGGGAAAAAAAAAAAAAGCGAGGTGGGCTCTCTTAAATTTTTGTTTTTTTAACCTTTCAAGGAATTTTATTGTCTCCCCAAAATTGTGACACTGTTAATTAGGAACTGCAAGAAACGTGTCCTAGATATATGTTGCCTAGACGCCATGCAGTAATCTTAATTAACCCCTTCTGTACCGGCGACGGCTTTTTAATTTTATTCTAGCTATATTTAGACGATTTTGTTCAGTTTAAGAAGGATCTGTTGTAGTAAAAAGGGTTAAGTGAAATAGTTCGAAGCCTATTAATTGCTGGAGGCCCTTTTCATACTGAATAAAATCGTCTTATGGTAGCCAGAATAAAGTTAAAAGAACGGTACCAGTACAGAAGGGTTTAAGGGGATTTTTTTTTTCTGGACCACCCCCCCCCCTTCCTTCGCCCTAATGTTTAACCAAATTACTTTTCAAATGTTAAGATATTCGCCTCATTAGCTTGTCGATTTTAAGACCTTTCGCCCTTTATCTTTGCCAATATTTAGACCTTTCGTGCCATTTAAGGGGAGGTATTTAGTTTGTTCCCTAGACCTCCATCAAGCTTAAAATTACACCCCCTTGAGTCCCTTTCAAGATAAATTTGTACATTTTTCGGTAGAAAAATGTCCTGGCCGAAGGCCGGTTCCTCTTAAATTACAGGCTCGCTATCGCTCGCCAGGATAAAATCGACACCTGAATTGCACGAAAGGTCTTAATATGGGATGAAAGTTCTTAACATCGCTAAACTAATGGGGCAAACGTTTTATAATATCAAAAGCAATGGGGCTAAACATGAGGGAGAAAGAGGTCAAGAAAAAATCCCTCAAGTGGAGATCTCCCCTTAAGTGACGATTTTTCCATGGCGAGGGTGATAAGAGCGAACATGTATTATTGTAGGAACCAGCCTTTGTCCGGGACATTAGTCTATCGAAAAAAGTGCAAATTTGTCTCGAAAGGGGTACTTGTGGGTGTTTTTTTATAGCTTGACGAGGGTCTAGGGAGCAAACTACCCCCCCCCCCCAACCTACCATTAGTATCCTCAGACACTACATGCCCAACCGCATTAAGGAGGGATGGGCGTATTTATTTAAGGGGGGGATGGGCGTATTTATTTAAGGAGGGATGGGCGTATTTATTTAAGGGGGGATGGGCGTATTTTTTAAGGGGGGATGGGCGTATTTATTTAAGGGGGGATGGGCGTATTTATTTAAGGAGGGATGGGCGTATTTATTTAAGGAGGGATGGGCGTATTTATTTAAGGGGGGATGGGTGTATTTATTTAAGGACGGATGGGCGTATTTATTTAAGGAGGGATGGGCGTATTTATTTAAGGGGGGATGGGCGTATTTATTTAAGGGGGGATGGGCGTATTTATTTAAGGAGGGATGGGCGTATTTATTTAAGGGGGGATGGGCGTATTTATTTAAGGAGGGATGGGCGTATTTATTTGCTCATTTATATATCTTTTAATATTTTGCGTTTAGTTTTCTCCCTAGCCCTCCATTAAGCTTAAACAAAAAAACACCCTCCAAGACCGTCCTTCAAAATCAACTTGTACATTTTTCGATAGAAAATGTTCCGGCTCGCTATCGCTCGCCAGGAAAATATCGACGCCTAAATGACACGAAAAGGCTTAATATTGGCAAAGAAATGTGGCAAAATGTTTTAAAATCGCCAAACTAATGGGGCGAACGTCATACAATCTGAAAACTAATGGGGCTAAACATGAGGAAGGTGGACCAGAAAAACGACCCCTCTCCCCTAACCCCTTGATGTACAGTACCGGTGACGTTTTTCTCATTATATTCTGGCAAACATTAGACGATTTTATTAAGCTTAGGAAGTACGTCTACCAATTAAAAAGCTACAGACTCTCTCTATCAATTCTTTTAGCTACCATATATCCTTCCTAAGCTTCACAAAATCGTCTAAATGTAGCTGAAATCCAATAAAATAGACGTGACCGGTACTGTAGGGGTTAAATGGTGTTAGCTGGCAGGACAGGGGGAGACTATGACAGAGTGGAGATATGGGTTGGGGGGTAGTGCACTTTACGTTAAGTGGGTAGTACTCGCTTTTCTGGACCCCCTTCTCCCTCATTCTTAGCATATTAGTGTTGAGGTTTTAAGAGGTTCGTTCCGGTAGTGAGTTTTGAGGTTTTAAGAGGTTCGTTCCGTTAGTTTGGCGATTTTGAGACTTTTCGCCTTATTTTGTTAATATTAAGACCTTTTGTGCCCTTTAGGTGTCTATTTTTACCTGTCGAGCGATAGCGAGCCTCTAATTTTAGAAGGAACTGGCCTTTGGCCGGAACATTTTTCTACCAATAATGTACAAATTTATCTTGAAAGGGGGTGTAGGGGGTGTTTTTGTAAAGCTTGATGGAGGTGTAGCGAGGAAACTCAAAAATAAATTAATAGATATAGACCAAAAACCAAGCACTACCCTCTTAACCAAGCACTACCCTCTTAACCAAGCACTACCCTCTTAACCAAGCACTACCCTCTTAACCAACCACTACCCTCTTAACCAACCACTACCCTCTTAACCAAGCACTACCCTCTTAACCAAGCACTACCCTCTTAACCAAGCACTACCCTCTTAACCAACCACTACCCTCTTAACCAAGCACTACCCTCTTAACCAAGCACTACCCTCTTAACCAAGCACTACCCTCTTAACCAAGCACTACCCTCTTAATCAACCACTACCCCCTTAACATTATTCACATACACCTTTTGGGAGTCAAACTATGGATCAAACGTACGAAGAATATCAACTCAAATTGGTTCTGGTAGTAGTGGTAGAAGAGAGAGAGAGAGAGAGAGTATGAAAGAAAGAGAGAGAGTATGAAAGAGAGAGAGAGAGAGTATGAAAGAGAGAGAGAGAGCGAGAGAGAGAGTATGAAAGAAAGAGAGAGAGTATGAAAGAGAGAGAGCGAGAGAGAATGAAAGAAAGCGAGAGAGAGCCACCACAAACCAGAACAAGAACCAGCAGTAAACAGCAACCACCCACCATCAAGAGTTGAGTCATGGATGGAGGGGTCGGCGACAATCACGACCACAGCCAACCAAGAAGAAGAGAGTCGTGAGGTAAGTAGAATGTAGAGACGAGGTGCCGTTGTAAAGGCTTATCCCTCAATACCTTCACCTGACCTGACCTGGTACCCTACTAATAACACACACAACAAAGCCACTCCAACAGCTTCCTCTCTCTCCAACACCCCTTCTCCCCTCTCTACACTCTTCAGAAAAATAGGAAAAGTAGAATGTAGATACGAGGTGCCGTTGTAAAGCTTATCCCTCAATACCTTCACCTGACCTGACCTGGTACCCTACTAATAACACACACAACAAAGCCACTCCAACAGCTTCCTCTCTCTCCAATACCCCTTCTCCCCTCTCTACACTCTTCAGAAAAATAGGAAAAGTAGAATGTAGATAGGAGGTGCCGTTGTAAAAGCTTATCCCTCAATACCTTCACCTGACCTGACCTGACCAGGGTTACCAAATCAAGTCCGCTAGATAGTAAATAAAGGTGGAAAATCGCTAGACTAATGCCACAATCTCTACAATAATATTCCAAATGGCTCAAATAGCCAGAATATCGCTAGAATATGCACCGCTAGATGTCAAAAATATCCTGTAGAAGTTTAGATCGAAGTTAAGGGGAGATGGGCTGTTTTTTTGGTCTATTAATTATTTTCTTCATTTAGTTTTTTAGTTTTCTCGCTAGACCTCCCTCAAACTTAGAAAAACACTCCCTAGGCACACCCTCAAGATAAATGTATACATTTTTCGGTAGAAAAATGTCCCTGCCGAAGCCCGGTTCCTCTTATAATTACAGGCTCGCTATCGCTCGCCAGGAACAAATCGACACCTAAATGGCACGATAGGTTTTACAATTTACAGCAAAATGGAGCTAAAAATATCAATATCGCCAAACTAATGAGCCAAACGTCTTAAAATCTGAAAACTAGTGGGGCTAAACATGAGGGAAAAGAAGGTCCAGAAAAACGGCCTGTCTACCCTTAATACCTCTAGATATAGTATGAAAGGAGCTAAATTGGCAACACTGTATGCAACTATTACCAGCCGGAGTGAGGGGGGAAGAGGAGGAGGAGGGGTATATTGGGAAGAGGAGTGAGGAAAGGAAAGGAAGGGAGAGATACAGAGAAGAGTGGAGGAATATAAGGAAGGGAGGAAGGGAGAGATACAGAGAAGAGTGGAGGTATATAAGGAGGGGGAGGAAGGGAGGAAGGGAGAGATACAGAGAAGAGTGGAGGAATATAAGGAAGGAAGGGAGAGATACAGAGAAGAGTGGAAGAATATAAGGAAGGAAAGGAAGGGAGAGATACAGAGAAGAGTGGAGGAATATAAGGAAGGGAGGAAGGGAGAGATACAGAGAATAGTGGAGGTATATAAGGAAGGGGAGGAAGGGAGGAAGGGAGAGATACAGAGAAGAGTGGAGGAATATAAGGAAGGGAGGAAGGGAGAGATACAGAGAAGAGTGGAGGTATATAAGGAGGGGGAGGAAGGGAGGAAGGGAGAGATACAGAGAAGAGTGGAGGAATATAAGGAAGGGAGGAAGGGAGAGATACAGAGAAGAGTGGAGGTATATAAGGAGGGGGAGGAAGGGAGGAAGGGAGAGATACAGAAAGAGTGGAGGAATATAAGGAAGGAGGAAGGGAGAGATACAGAGAAGAGTGGAGGTATATAAGGAGGGGGAGGAAGGGAGGAAGGAGAGATACAGAGAAGAGTGGAGGAATATAAGGAAGGGAGGAAGGGAGAGATACAGAGAAGAGTGGAGGAATATAAGGAAGGAAAGGAAGGGAGAGATACAGAGAAGAGTGGAGGTATATAAGGAGGGGGAGGAAGGGAGGAAGGGAGAGATACAGAGAAGAGTGGAGGAATATAAGGAAGGGAGGAAGGGAGAGATACAGAGAAGAGTGGAAGAATATAAGGAAGGAAAGGAAGGGAGAGATACAGAGAAGAGTGGAGGAATATAAGGAGGGAGGAAGGGAGGAGGGAGATACAGAGAAGAGTGGAGGAATATAAGGAAGGGAGGAAGGGAGAGATACAGAAGAGTGGAGGTATATAAGGAGGAAGGGAGAGATACAGAGAAGAGTGGAGGAATATAAGGGAGGAAGGGAGAGATACAGAGAAGAGTGGAGGTATATAAGGAGGGGGAGGAAGGGAGGAAGGGAGAGATACAGAGAAGAGTGGAGGAATATAAGGAAGGGAGGAAGGGAGAGATACAGAGAAGAGTGGAGGTATATAAGGAGGGGGAGGAAGGGAGGAAGGGAGAGATACAGAGAAGAGTGGAGGAATATAAGGAAGGGAGGAAGGGAGATACAGAGAAGAGTAATATAAGGAGGGGGAGGAAGGGAGGAAGGGAGAGATACAGAGAAGAGTGGAGGAATATAAGGAAGGAAGGAAGGGAGAGATACAGAGAAGAGTGGAAGAATATAAGGAGGGGGAGGAAGGGAGGAAGGGAGAGATACAGAGAAGAGTGGAGGAATATAAGGAGGGGGAGGAAGGGAGAGATTTTTTTTTTTTTTTTTTTTTTTTTAAGAGACAATGAACGGAGGAAGGAAAAACACAGATAAAACAAAAAGGTCCATGTGCCTAAAGGCATCCTCCATTCATAAAATGTTTGTAACAACTGGATTTAAACATTTGTTGATTGTAAGTTTGTGGAAAGCAATTCGAGGGAAGTGAATTCCAAAGAGTAGTAGCTCTGGGGATAAATTAATTCTGATAAGCAGAAGTTCTGCATTGTGGAGGAGAAAGTGTAAATTCATGGGCGCTCTCAGCTGCCCTAGTTCTACGGGGAAAGATGTGGAGAGGCGGCACAATTGAAGCAAGTTCCTCGGAACAATTGCTGTGAAAATATCTGTAGAATAATGCAAGGGATGCAACGTTTCTTCGTATGGCTAATGTAGGAAGGTCCTGTGTGATTGCAGGGTTATTGATTAATCTAATAGCTTTATTTTGAATTTTGTCCAACTGCCTCAATGCAACCACTCCACTTCCACCCCACAGAGGTGAACAGTAATCCATCTGAGAGCGCACATGACTTTTATATATTACGGCCAACTGCTCGTCAGTGAAGAATTCTCGAACTCTGTACAGGAGTCCCAGTTTTTTAGAGGCATTCTTAGCAATGCTTCTAACATAATGTGTCCAGCTCAAGTTAGTAGTTAATGTTACACCGAGAATGTCAATACTAGGGGAAGTGGGAATATTTACATCATTAAAAAATATATGGGAGTCAGTGAGATTCTGTCGGTTAGAAAATTGAATGTACTTGGTTTTCTGTGCATTAAAGGAAACTAGATTCTCTTGTCCCCATTCATTAATTCTAGAAAGGTCCTGGTTCAGAGAAATTGCAGTGTTTATTTTTGAATTTATAAGATCGGGTTGGGTGAAAGAATTGGTAAATGTGAAGGAACTGTGGAGTGTTGAGTCATCTGCGTAGGAATGTATTGGATTATGAGTGGTAGATATGAGATCATTGATATGAATGAGGAACAGAGTTGGGGCCAAAACTGATCCCTGGGGAACACCAGCATTTATTGAGTGAAATTGAGAATAAAGGCCATCTACCATTACACGTATTTTTCTGTTATGAAGATAAGAAGAAATTAGTGGAACTAATGATGCAAGGCCGTAGTGTGACATCTTCGACAATAAGGATTGATGCCAGACTCTATCAAATGCCTTTGATATATCCAGTGCTATTGTATGTGTTTCACCATGTTGGTCTGTAGCTTGGTTGATTTGATGCGTAAGAAGGCAAAGAATGTCTGCAGTTGATCGACATCGTCTAAAACCATATTGCCTATCACTGATTAATTTATTATTCTCAGATGCTTAATTATGTGATTATTTAATATAATTTCAAAAACTTTGCCAAGAGTGGAAGTTATAGCTATTGGTCTGTAGTTTGATGGATCTGAAGAGGCACCTTTTTTAGGAACTGGATGGATGTTTGCTTCTTTCCAGGGTACTGGGAAGCATGAGGTATGAGTACACAGACGGAAAAATTTTGCCAATACAGGAGCGAGCACCAAGGAGCAATTCTTAAGTACTATTGGAGGAATTTCATCTGGACCAGGAGCCTTATCTACTGAGAGATTCTGCAAAATAGTTTTGACATGTCTGGTGTGGATCTTAAGTGAGGGAATTTCAGGTGAATTAAAATTAAGTACAGGGACATCTTGATTTATTTCATCTAAGGTTGAGTTGGTGGAGAAAATATCTGCAAGAAGGTTAGCTTTACCTCGTGGGTTACTTACAAGATTGCCAGTCGGAGATTTTAATGGTGGAATGGATGAAGCAGTAGTGAAGTTGGATTTGAATGAGTTAAGAGTAGACCAAAATATTTTGTTATCATTTGGATTATTTAGAAGTATATTTGCCTGCTTATGAAGAAAGTTTGATTTAGTTAGGTTTAATACAGTTTTGGCATGATTTCTGATGTTTCTAAAGTAATTAAAGGCTTCATGTGTTTTTGATCTTGTGTATGCATTGTAGGCTATTGCTTTTTGTTCAGTTACTCTAGCACAATTATGGTCAAACCATTTAGGTGAATTAGATCTTTTACTGTACTTTTGATGAGGAATAAAAGTTTCCATTCCAATTTTTACAAAATCTTGTATGTGGCTCAAGGTGGAGTGTGCATCATTAGAAAAGAAAGAGGTACAGGGAATATCAATAAAGAAACCTTGAAGACCCTCCCAGTCTGCCCTATCGTAATGCCATTTAGTCACCAAAACAGGTTCAGAGTGGGAAGGTGTGGTAGGTGATAGACAGGTGGCCTGTATCAGACAGTGATCAGAAGATCCAAGTGGGGACCTCACTGTAACATCATAATTTTCTGAATTGGTTGTTAAAAATAAGTCCAGTAGGTGGGAATTATGATTAGGATTATCTGGTACACGGGTGGGTTGGTTGACTAGTTGAATGAGATTAAATGAGTCTGCAAATAGCTCACATTCAAGACCAGCATCATCAGTCCTGGCTGAATGAGTGAGCCATTCAACATTATGGACATTAAAATCACCCAACACAGTGATTTCAGAAGAAGCATTTAAGTTGAGGACACTGACTTGTGAGGACAGAGAATCAAAACGACTTTGCTCTGGAGGAGTATTTGGGGAACGGTAGATGCAACATATGTATTTAAATTTACAGATACAGAGAAGAGTGGAGGTATATAAGGAGGGGGAGGAAGGGAGAGATACAGAGAAGAGTGGAGGAATATAAGGAAGGAAAGGAAGGGAGGAAGGGAGAGATACAGAGAAGAGTGGAGGAATATAAGGAAGGAAAGGAAGGGAGGAAGGGAGAGATACAGAGAAGAGTGGAGGAATATAAGGAAGGGAGGAAGGGAGAGATACAGAGAAGAGTGGAGGTATATAAGGAGGGGGAGGAAGGGAGGAAGGGAGAGATACAGAGAAGAGTGGAGGAATATAAGGAAGGGAGGAAGGGAGAGATACAGAGAAGAGTGGAGGAATATAAGGAAGGAAAGGAAGGGAGGAAGGGAGAGATACAGAAGAGAGTGGAGGAATATAAGGAAGGGAGGAAGGGAGAGATACCGAGAAGAGTGGAGGAATATAAGGAAGTAAAGGAAGGGAGAGATACAGAGGAGAGTGGAGGAATATAAGGAAGGGAGAGATACAGAGAAGAGTGGAGGAATATAAGGAGGGAAAGGAAGGGAATATACGTAAATAAGATAAGAGCGAGAGATGAAAGAGATACATAGAGATGGGTGGAGCAATATAAGGAGGGAAAATAAGTAAGCAAGAGAAGTGTAAGAGATGAAAGAGATATATAGAGAGGAGTGGAGAAATATAAGGAGGGAAAATAAGTAAACAAGAGAAGTGTAAGAGATGATAGAGAGATTCATTAATGAGTGGTATTAGATGGAGGGACGAGGGAGGGAGAGGAAGGAAATATAACTAAATAAGAGAAGGGTGAAAGATGAATGAGAGATACAGAGAGGGGTGGATAAATATAAGGAGGGAAAGGAAGGGAAAACAAGTATTAAAGAGAAGTGTCAGAGATAAAATAAGCAGACCAGACTAGATGGCTGGAGTAAAATAGGAAAGAAGAGTAATTGGACAGAGGAAGAACAAGCTGAGAAGTGAGAAGTATAGAAAATACATACAAAGAATAGAGGAGAAATAAATGGATGGACTGAGGAGGTAAATTAAATGTAAAACTTGCAAACTAAGCCAACAAAATAAGTCAGGGAGATGACAGATAGATACTGGTACATTGAAGGCAGATTTCCACTTGAGGGATGTTTTTCTGGAACCCTTTCTCCCTCATGTTTACCTGCATTGCTTTTGAGATTTTAAAATGTTCACCCCATTAGTTTGGCGATGTTGTCAATGTTAAGACCTTTCGTGACAACGTTTCGCAGATATGACTTCTTAATTAAGGGGAGATTTCCACTTGAGGGATATTTTTCTGGACCCCCTTCTCCCTTATGTTTAGCCCCATTTCTTTTGAGATTTTAAGACGTTCGCCTCCATTAGTTTGGTGATTTTAAGAACCTTCGCCCCATTTCTTTGTCAAAATTAGGACTTTTCGTGTCATTTAGGTGTAATTTTTTCCTGGCGAGCGAAAGCGAGCCTGAAAAAATCTGAAATTTATTGGGGCTAAGGATAAGGGAGAAGGGGGACCACAAAAACAACCCCTCTCCCCTTAACTCAAATAGGGCTGTCAAAGACGCATAGTTAACACTGTCACGTACTGTACCTGTTTCCCGCATATGGACAATGCATCGACATTACTATACTCTGTTTCTTGTCAACTGACGATAAATTGAATCCCTTAGCAGCTAATCTCCCGATACTTAATGGAGAAAAATGAAACTACTATGTCTCTGCATCATATTAAGGGGAGGTATTTAGTTTGTTCCCTAGACCTCCATCAAGCTTAAAATTACACCCCCTTGAGTCCCTTTTTCAAGATAAATTTGTACATTTTTCGGTTGAAAAATGTCCCGGCCAAAGGCCGGTTCCTCTTAAATTACAGGCTCGCTATCGCTCGCCAGGATAAAATCGACACCTGAATTGCACAAAAGGTCTTAATAAGGGGTGAAAGTTCTTAAAATCGCTAAACTAATGGGGCAAACGTTTTATAATATCAAAAGCAATGGGGCTAAACATGAGGGAGAAAGGGGTCAAGCAAAAAATCCCTCAAGTGGAGACCTCCCCTTAAGACCAAGTAAATACATTTAGTAACATATTTTACTACAAAATCTTCAAAATAACGAAAAAATCTTAATGGGAACTTTGCAATTTACCGCCAGTTGAACAGAAACCGGGTATATAATTTCCATCACATTCTGGTTACCACTAGACGATTAGCTTAGCTCATAATATACATCCCATGGGACTCCAAGGGGTAAAGACCAGTATAAGTTCAAGGGTATTCCAATAACTATGTTTGATGCCTATCACATATTATCCATACCCACGGAGGGGTTCTGGCACCCTTCTCCTTAATGTTTAGCCCCAATAGTTTTCAGATTTTGAGATGTTTGGCCCACTTGTTTGGCGATATTAAGACCTTTCGTCCTATTTCTTTGTCAATATTAAGACCTTTCGTCCCATTTTGATGTCGATGTTTTTCCTGGGGAGCGATAGCGAGCCTTAATTTAAGAGGAACCGGCCTATGGCTGGGACATTTCCCTACCGAAAACATTACAACCTATCTTGAAGGAGGGTCTTGGGCGGGTGTTTTTATAAGCTTGATAGAGGTCTAGGGAGGACACTAAAAATATAGTAAAAATTTACATAAATAACTAAATAAATACGCCTTACCGTTTTTTTTTTTATCTTTATCTCCTTTTCTTTCTTTCCCTGGCTTGTATCCATTCGGCCCCATTCAGCTAACTGTTTTAAGACGTTTATCCCCATCCAGGTGTCGCTTCTTCCTGGCGAGCGATTGCGAGCCAACATTGTTTGGAGAAATATGGCTTCGCCGGAGAAATTTTTCTATCGAAAAATGTACAAATTTAGCATGCTGTCAAAATAAATATATATATATGCTGGCTCGCTACCACTCGCCAGGAAAATATTGACACCTGGATGGCGGTAAACGTCTTAAAACAGTAGGCTGAATGGGACCGAATGGATACAAGCCAAAGAGAGAGGGAAAGAAAGAGGAAAAAAGCGAGGTGGGCTCCCTTAAGGGAGAGAAGGCAGGGAGGGGTCTGTACACGCATCTGATCACATCGTTTGTATTGGTGAAGTCATCGACAACCCTGTTACGGTTACGGTATCACACCAGAGCTTTTATGGTCAACATTCGATGATCAAAATATTTCTGCCAACATTTCTGGAATATTTTGCACTGGTATCGGAAACTAGACTGATGATAGATGAATTTAGGTGACCGAAATAGATTAAATGTTGACCTCATAAGCTGCCAGGCCAGTGTTGAGGATAAAGGGAAAAAAGTGCTCGTGTGATACCGCCTTAACTCACAATAGTCATCACCAGCTGGTATCATACGACCGCTTTTTCCCTTCAACATTTATCCTCAACACTGGTTTTGGACCCCTTTCTCCCACATTAGTTTTCAGATTGTAATATATGTGCCCCATTAGTTTCTCGATTTTAAGACCTTTCGCCCCATTTATTTATCAAAATTAAGACCTTTCGTGCTATTTAGGTGTCGATCTTTTTTTCCTAGCGAACGATAATGAGCCTGTAATTTTGGAAGAACCGGCCTCTGGCGGGGACATTTTTCTACCGACAAATTTACAAATTAATCTAGAACAGGGATCTAATGGATGTTTTTTAAAGTCTGAAGGAGGTCTAGGGAGGAAGGTAAACAAATACATTAATATATATAAAAATAGACTCCAAAAAATAACCTCTGTCCCTTAAGCCGGTATCACACGAGCGCTTTTTCCCTCAACATTTATCCTCAACACTGGTCTGGCAGCTTATGAGATCAACAATTATAATATTTCTGTCCCTTAAATTCATCAACCGTCAGTCTAGTTTCCGATACCATTACAAAATATTCCAGAAAAGCTGCAAGAAAAATGTTGATAATCGAATGTTGACTATCAAAGCTCTGGTGTGATACCGGCTTAATTCGCTAACTAACTAAGCAACATCAAAATACACCAAATATACTGGCAGATAAAAAGAAAGGAAAAGAGACAACACAAAAAAACTAAATTAAACTAATTATAAATTAATTGTTCCACCACTTAGACCCCATTTCAAGATAAATTTGTAAACATTTTCGGTAGAAAACGTCCCGGTCGAAAGCCAGTTCCTCTTAAATTACAGGCCCGCTTTCGCTCGCCAGGAAAAAATTTGTCACCTATATGGTACGAAAGTTCTTCAAATTGACAGAAATGTGGCGAAAGTAGAAACTAATGCCCCTTTCCCACATGTGTGACTTCATACGATTTTCGTCGCCGAGGACGTAGACTTGTCAATTCACATCTAATTTCTGCGACGTCTACGATTTTGCCCGTTACAAACAGATAACTAATTATACTCGGCGAAGATGTCACTGATGAATGCGCCGTCATTCTGCGACGTTATCGGCGAAGTGAGCGATGTTTCGCTGAAGATCTCTGCGAGGAATGTCACGTTTTCAAAAATATCTTGCGACATCATGCGATGGTCAAAGAAGACTCGCCGAATGTTCTGCGGCGTCTTCAGCGGTTCAAGCGATGGTCCGGCGATTACTTCGGCGAGGTTGTCCGAATATTTTTCCGGGCACAAATTCCTGCGATGAACGAACGAATCCACGGCGATCGTCGCCAACGCCATCGCAGATACGTCGCCGAAGTGTGTGAACCTGAGCGAATGTCACGTGAGTGTGCTAAATTCAGTGGCATTAGCATCTACTTACGTTACAATCGCGCTAGTAATTGGCCCCAACAACCACCCACAACGCCCCAAACCTTCCTGTTGTATATAAAGACCTTGACTCGGTCACAGAACAATCTGAGTTAAGCAGCCACACCGAGCATAGCTACTCTTCACCACCACCACATTATAACCTCGACCCTTGAACATGCCTGTTAAATCTTGAGACGGAGAGGATTACGCAGCATCTACGGAGGAATGAACGTGTTGAGCGGGCCCTTGCCACCCAGCGGACGGATCTACTTTATTTGAAATGCCTATTGGAGCTTGCCAGAAGGGAGAAGGAAGCTGACAGGGCAAGGAAGGAAGCTGAGAGGGAAAGGAAGGAGGAAGAGGAGAGGAGAAAACAGCTGAAGAAGCGGAAATGTTGGACGAGAGAGTGGCTGTTAAGGCGAGGTCGATTTGGGGGATATGAAAATCTCCTGAAAGAAGTTGAAGAAGAGGACCCAGCGGATTTTATAAACTTAATGAGATTGGAGCCCCGCACTCTTTCAAGAAATTCTCAGCAAAATTCGACCCATCATTGCCAAAAAGGACACACACTGGAGGAAAGCCATAGATCCTGGTTTGCGTTTGGCAGTGACGTTGCGTTACCTAGCTACAGGTGACAGCTACAAGAGTCTCAGTTACTTGTTCAGGATAGCGCACAACACCATCTCCAAAATTGTGCCCGACGTCTGTGAGGCTATTATCAGTGCATACATGGATGATGTAATTGTTTGTCCTACAACACCAGAAGAGTGGAAGGCTGTTGCAAATAGATTTGCTAGCAAGTGGCAATTTCAACATGCTTTGGGCGCCTTGGATGGCAAACATGTTGCCATCAGAAAACCACCCAAAGGTGCCTCTACCTTCTACAACTATAAAGGTTACCACTCCATTGTGCTGCTTGCCATCGCTGACGCTGACTACAAATTCCTCTATATCGATGTTGGTGCAGAGGGATCAGCGTCAGATGGTGGGTTGTTTCTACGAACCCCTATTCGTTTGCTGTTGGAGAGGAATGCGTTGGTGTTCCTGAGCCTGAACCGCTTGAAAATGGGAACGAGGAGATTCCATTCTTCTTCATTGGTGACGACGCATTTCCACTGAGGACCTGGCTGATGAAACCTTACCCAATGAGAGGTTTGGATGATGATCAACGCATTTTCAATTACCGCCTATCCAGAGCCCGGAGAGTGGTTGAAAATGCGTTTGGTATCATGTCTGCCAGGTAAAAGCCGAATTTTAAAAAATATGTCAATTGTTTTAATGTATATTTAAATATATATATATAGTTACATTACCATACATAAAAATATGTATAAATATACAGTATATATGTCTATACATATATACAGTATATATACATCGCAAATTTTATGTGTTTGTGTACATACTGTACATCCACATCCTATGGCTTCAGGCCCATGTCGACTAACAACATTTGTCCATCTTTAAAAGCTTATAATAACCTGCTGGCTTCACTTTAATATATGGGATTGGAGTTCGTTGTTAAAAGGATCTGACTTGTGGGGGTTGGACGCCCTAATCGAGCTTCCCATTTCATTCTCTTATAAAGTTTTCATTGAGAAACTAATATATTTTTCCCCCAGACTAACTGTATTTATTGTTTTAACCATTCTCATTACAGGTTCCGGTGTCTGCTAACGACCATACCTATCCATCCGAATCGAGATTAATCCGTTGTGATGGCCTGCTGTTGTCTACACAATGTCCTTCTTGACAGGAATCCCTCTGATCGACGGGGTCTTGTCGTGGAGGAGAACATTGCAACAGGAGAAATCGTAAATTTGGTACGTCCGGCCGACATTCTAGACTGTCTTGGGAGGCAGCGGGGCAACACAGCTACCAATGATGGGATGACTCTTCGTGAGAGTCTCAAACACTATTACAACTCACCAGCTGGGAGTGTGGCATGGCAAAACACTATGATAGGACGAACCCCATCCGAAACCTAAAACATACCCTAATAAAATGTTAAGATAATGTAATTATTGTTTATTTTGTACTCCATGTCATGACCAAGTAATGTGCGTAGTAAGAAAACATTAGTTGTATGATAACTTATGTTATTCAACAACATCTGTCTAATGTCATATTGGGTGAATATTCGAATTACGTAGACATAATATTATTTACTAGCTACGAACATGTATGACAAAAATGAACGAAACATACAAAAAAAATCCTCTCTATCTGGACCATGGTGAAACCTGTCTAATGTAGAACCAGGTGGCTAATTATCCGAAACACCCACCCCACCGACAGTCACACACACACGCACACACAAACATACACACAGACCCAGGTGTTTATTTGCCCCAATGTCTAATCTCTACCAGACTAAAGGCGCGGTTACACATGCCCGAATCGGTGACAAAAGTTGCTCCGTGGAGCAACTTTTGCGCCCCAAGCAACTTTTTCGGGACCCATTTGTCACCCGAATAGGGCAACTTTTGCGTCCCGAACGTACGGGACGCATCGCCTGTTGCGGCAACTATAAATATGGGTTGCATGCAATAGTAGTAATGTGATAACTATATATATGATGTGCAAGCATTAATATACTATAATAATGCTCATTCCTTAAATATATATGTCATCACAGTATAATATTCAATAGATTGGGATGAGAGAAAACGGTTTAATCAAGAAGTAGGCTACGGTATGAATGCGAAATTTCAAGTTTGTACAAATAGCCTACAATATCTTTAGGCAAGAATGGGAAGAATATTCTCTCAAGGGATTAAATGTATCATATCGGTTATCATAATCAACTTACAATTATAATTTGCAACAGTAAACGATTTGTTATAACTAAATATGAATAATAGCTTCGTTACTGCAATGGTTAGCCTAATACTTCCTTCAGTATTACAAATTATGTATTCTGTATGCTTTGTAATCTTGATTAAATACCGTATTTATGCATTATAGGTTCGGTTAATGCGACGTGCTAAATAGTAGGCTACTCTTTACATAACTTAGTAGCCTACATGTACAGTATACGCTAATAGTGTTTGGCGTGAATTAATAGGCTATGTCGTGGACATATATTCCATATGTAGCCTATAGCCTAAATAGGCCTATATATATATATATATATATATATATATATATATATATATATATATATATATATATATATATATATATATATATATATATATAATCCATATACAGTAGGCTATATTAATATAAATACGTTTTAATACTTCTAATGATAATGTGACAGGTGATATCCGAACCTTAAGAGCTATAAAATACCACATGGAACACATAAAATCGTACACATAATACAGTAAACACAAGCAAGGAAAGAAATACTGTCACTCCCTATTTTAAATGTGTAATACGTAAAGCAAGGCCTGTGATTGGCTAAACCGGGTGAGCCCGGGCCAGCCAGTCTTCTCTCTTGTTTACTTCTTGGTTTGTCATATCTTTATCTTGCTTGTGTTTACTTTATGATATATACGTTATTATTGTGTTTCCTGTGTTCTTTAAGAGCTCTTTATATTCGGATAGTAGCCTACTGTAATTTATTAAGTAATCATTAAAATTACTTAAACATATCTAGTTTAATGAATAAATAAGGAATAATACAGATAATAAATAAATGATCAGGGTAATGATAAGATAGCCAATCATGAGCGTGCTGCTGTTTCAACTGACTAGCACTTATACCGACAGACCTGGATTCATGTAGCACACTTCGAGGTGGTACTTGGTGACGCTCTGGTCTCTCTTACAGGCCTGTAGTCCCGCCCCCCCATCTTCAAGCGGCAGAAGTAAGAAGAAAGAAGAATCTTCAAGCAGCAGAAGATGGACGTCTTGAGGACCAGCAAAAACCTAGCCCCCTAGCTTCCTCCATCTGTTCTCTCCTCCAATCAACACCTCGATCTGCACTCGCCCGGCCAATCAGCTCCCTGCATCTCGCCTCATACCTCATCATCATCCTCCTCCAGTGTCATTACTTTCCTATATTCTCTTCTTTCCCCAATTTCTTTCCATCTTTTTTTGTTCCAAATTTTTAAATGTGTGTACCCGCTCCCGCCCAGTAGAAACCCACTTGTAGTACGACGCTGAACCCCGAGGGCATTGCCACGAGGGGGGGGGATTCGCCCCTGGTTAAAGGAGGCAAGTGGGTAGGGTTTAAGCTCCAAGTAGGTTTAGGGCCCTGTGACAGGCTTAGTCCAAGGGCATAGGTAGGAATTAGGTTTTTTCTGGGGACACTCCGTAGGGGTGCCCCCTGGGTACAGTTTAGCTTTATAATTTAAATTATCTCCTCCCCATTTTCAAAATGTATTCCTTTAAAAATTAGCTCTCTTAATGTTTCAGTATGGCACTGTATGTGAAATTTAAATGTAACTCTCCTCCCCCTGATGATCCTGGCTCACACATATTCAGTATCACCCAGACCCAAATTGTTAAAGTCTTCAAAAATCCAAATAATACCCTAAAAGTTCGCCTTGCCTCTCAAAAAGATCTCAATGCATACCTAGCCCCTGATAACGTAAATAAACTCAAAGATGCAGGGTATGAATTAGTGGTCTCTCCTGAGTTGAAAGCTGCTTGCACTGTCAAGATTGCTCACCCTGATAACAACATCTTCAACAGGGATGAGAATGACATAACTACAGAAATTTCACAAAGAAACAACATCACAGTTTGTGATGTCACAAAGACTCCAAAAAAAGCCATCAAAATTCGCTGTGCCTCCCCTCAGGAAGCCAGCAGACTCCTCAAGTCAGGTCTCAAAGCCTTCCATGTGATCATACCACCTGAGTTCCTCTCTCCTGAATCATGGGTTAACCTCCAACAGTGTTTTAAGTGCTACCAGTATGGGCACGTAACATCTACCTGTAAAAATGAGCAAGTATGCTCACGCTGTGGTGACGACCACTCATTCACAACTTGCTCCTCAACCTCCCTGAAGTGCAATAATTGTAATGGCCCCCACATTGCCATAAGTTCAGAATGCCCCTTCCGCCTCAATGTTCTCAAACAAACCAGAACAAACTCAAAGACCTCTCCAACATCTTCCAACAACCCCCGCCCTCTCTTCTCGTCCCATCCAGTCACCAACATATCATATGCCTCAGCTGCCACCCCATCACTCCCCCCTCAATCACTACCCATGACCTCCTCCCCCTCCCACCCACCAAACCCTTTCTTCAACCAAGAAATTCTTGCCAAAACTTCGGTGCTGGTAAATATAGCTCTCCATTTAACAGACCAACAAGTTACCCCAAAGTTCAACAAACTTCTCAATGACGGCCTCACTGCCCACAATCTCCCTGCCATCTCTATTCCTGAATCCTGGTACCAATTCAACAAAACAAAATCCTCCCAAACCCCTACAACCACCCCAACCCTACAACCATCTCCTCCCCCAATACCTCCTCATCCTCTATCTCCTCCCCCACCTCAGCCACACCCTCTGCCAGCACCTCCACCCTCTCCACATCCACCCTCAACTCCAAAACTCCTACTCCCAACTCTCGAGAAGTCACAACCCAAATTACTCCTGCCGAAAACCCTTCCCCCCCCAATGAAGACATGCCCATCCACACTCCTGACCCCACCCTTACCTCACCAACATCCATGCCTCCCCCATCTACCTCTACCTCTATCCCCAAAAACCATCCATCCCACCTCAATCCCCCCTAAAACGCAAACCTAGCAGCCCTGCTGATGCAACCTCTCCCAACTCCCGCCGCTCTCGATCCAAATCCTGCAAGACAGAAAGCCCCATAAGAAACGCCTCACATGACCTCCCACCCGTGTCATTTGGACAATCATTTGGACAAGACTCCTCCCACACCTCACCCTCCCCATCCCGCCCACCAACCTTACCCAACCACCCCATTATCACCAACTCACCCGACAATCATCCATCATGCTCAAGGTAATTCAATTCAACATTAGACATTACTACCCAAACAGACACTTACTCACACAATTAATACTAGATAATGACCCAGACATTATATTACTCAACAGCACTTGCATACACAACACACACAAAATAAAATTCTTTGGCTACACAACACGACAATCTGACGACGATGCACACAACGGAGTTGCCATCATGATTAAAAGCACAATCAAACATGAATTCATGACAGACTGGACATATAAACACTTCTTAGCAGTAAAAACACACACAACACTTGGTCCCCTCATAGTCGCCACTACATATGTCAGACCCAACACACACATTCCTTACACTGATATGAACACATTATTTAACAACAATGTACCCACATTCATCCTTGCAGACTTTAATGCTAGACATCATGCTTTTCAACACACTACCAACAACCCACACGGAACACAACTTCTAGCACTACACGACATAAAAAGACTAAATTTCCTTGGCCCAGATTTTGACACAGTTTTCATACACAATGGGTCTGGCAAACCTGATCTCATCTTCTCTTTTTTCACCATCAAATTTCCCCCGGGCCTTTATCAGGATCCGATAACATCCCCATTTTCATGCAAATATCTTCAAATCCCATTTTAGTTCCTTCTACATCACATTACAATTACTCCCAGGCTAACTGGGATGAATTTCAACACATCCTATCACAACAAGATTACACAACTGACTATGAGGGACTCCACTACACAAATCTAGATCAACAAATAGAACACTTACACAACACAATCATCAACGCTGCAAACACTACCATACCTAAAACATCCTACAAAGTCAGACACACATTCAGACCTTCTATACGTTCACAAAGACTCCTTGTGTGCTATCGTCGTCGATTTGAACAAAATAAACAAAACCACACCTTAGGCCGAGTACGACATGACCTCTCACACCTCAGAAATCATATCCTAGACAGCCTGCAATCTGACCATGACAGCCACTGGACACACCTCATACGCACTGCTGAACAACACAGGAAAACTAAACCCTGGGAATTTTGGAGACACATAAACCGTTTAAAAGGCCACAATAAACCTACATCTTCACTCATTGTAAACGGTAACACCATCACCGATCCCAGGGAAATCACAGACATCTTCAAAGACACATGGGCCCAAGTATACCACCCACACCCTCCTGAAAGACCCGCCCAACAACACATTCGAAACATCGAACAACATGTTAATAATATTGCAGACATCTCTCACGACACACACATCAACACAGACTCACTTAACCCCGACAACTACCTCACTGCTCCCATTGTGCCTGACGAAGTTA
The DNA here is from genome assembly GCA_032716605.1 of Paralithodes platypus. Taxonomy (NCBI): domain Eukaryota; kingdom Metazoa; phylum Arthropoda; class Malacostraca; order Decapoda; family Lithodidae; genus Paralithodes; species Paralithodes platypus. The sequence goes on from CM064518.1 coordinate 6,344,938, forward strand.
AGCTCATTCTCTCTAAAACACGGAGGAAGGCGCCTGGTGCCACAGGAATAAACCATCACATTGTAAAGCACCTCCCAAACACATTTATTAATGCACTCACTTGCTTATACAACGCCATCCTGGCATCAGGCTACTTCCCCGTCTGCTTTAAGACCGCAACAATCATCCTTATTCCCAAGAAAAATCAAAATAGCAAAGACCCACTGAACTACAGACCCATTAGTCTACTTGAGACTCTTGGGAAGACTTTTGAAACAATCATAAATCGCCGGCTCAGACTGTACCTCGAAGACGAAGGACTTCTCACTGACAAACAGTTTGGTTTTAGACCCCACAGATCCTCTCAGGAAGCACTTAACATAATCACCAACTACATTCACATTAACAAACACTCCAGATGAGGACACAAAACAGCACTCATCACAAAATACATCAAAAAAGCATTTGACACTGTATGGCACGTAGGCCTGAAGTACAAAATCTGCAAAAACTTCAATTTCCCCTTACCAATTAAAAAACTTCTCTGCAACTACTTAGATAACAGATCAGCCAAAATTAAATTTTCAAATTGCTATTCAGACTCATTTCCACTCCATGCAGGCGTAGCTCAGGGCTCCGTGCTCGCACCTACTCTGTACATTCTCTACACTAATGACATGCCAGATCCAATCAATAATGACTCTCTCACAATTTCCTACGCTGACGACGTGACACAACTTGTTAGGGCAACTACCATAGACGGTTTGACGAACAAAGCCAAGAGAGAGCTTGACCGAATAGCACAATGGGAACAGAAATGGCGGATTCAGGCTCATCCTCGAAAATCCTTTATCACCTACATATCCACTGGTTACCTACGTCCTAGACCACTATTCCTCAACTCCCGCGCACCTCCTCCCGATCGCATCCCAGTAACTGTCTCACCCACTAGCAAAGTACTCGGCCTAACCTTTGACAAAAAACTTCTCTTTCATCGTCATGCAAATCAGATTATCCCCATTGCTTCAAAATCACTTCAATCACTTTTCCGTTTTCAAAATGCCTCCATCAAAACTAAAACCCATTTGTACAAAGCCCTAATTAGACTGCTACTTTCATATGCCCCACTGACCAGCACTCTTTTGGCAAACTCCCACAAAATTAAACTCCAAAGAATTCAGAACAGAGCACTGAGGTGGATCCATGGAACTCGGTGGTATGAGTTCCAAACATCGGAACACTTGCATGAACTCTCCCGCATCCCTCCACTTAATGTCTACAACAACTTTCTGGCTAATAAACAACTTGAAAAACTTGAGACCTTTAATAACTTTGTCCAAATTTTTAATAATATCACTCAACCCATCCGTCCCTGGTCGAACCTCTTGCATCCAATCAACAGAGGCTCCCAATCCCCTATTCACATAATAACTTTGTTACACCACAAACTCACACTCAATTTTCACCATTCCTTTTACTCACCTACCAGCCAAAATTTCTAATTCTTTCACAAATACACAATAAAAACTAAAGTAAATTAAGCTCTTCATAAGACAGTGCAATCTTCTCTAGACTCGGCAGTTGACAACCATGCCTTGCTGCCCCACTTTAGACCCTTACCATCCAAAATTGCCAGACCATCATTAAAACATTCTCCATTACCAAATTTTATATTCAAATTCACCCAGACTCATCTGATTCGTCCAGACTGGTAGAGGCGGTGGGGCATGCCGGCTTGTCCACAGCCCAGCCTCCATGCCACTCTTGACCGATCAGAGCTTCTGAATCTCACTTCACCAAAATTAACTTTTACCACCCAAAATTAATTATCTTTTTGCCTTACCACCCATTTTTATCTCCAACCCTTCTTGACGTGCCATACTGAAGCTCTCGGAAAATGTGTCTCAATACCAAGTGCCTCCCCTAAACCCCCAAACTAAAATCAACAACTCACGCAAGTTGGGTCAAGCCCCGACACTCTTTATCTATCTATCTATCTATTGCCTGACGCCGTGATCCCCGAAGGGGTGGCCACGAACGAACCGCCCCCATGCACCTCTGTCCCCAGTCAGTCGACGCCCCTCCCCCCAACCAGCACCGCCTTCGTTCATGTAGTTCCTCACTCCATCCTTCCACCTTATATTCGGTCTACCTCTCCCCCTCTGTCCCTCCACCTCGCTCTCGTACACCCTCTTAGTCATTCTCTCGCTTTCCATACGTTCCATATGGCCGAACCATCTCAAGTTGTTCCTTTTCACACTTTCCAGCACATCTACCTCCACACCACACCTCCTTCTTATTTCCTCATTAGTCTGTCTATCCCTCCATGTAACTCCGCACGCACTCCTTAAGTAATTCATTTCCACTGCTCTCACTCTTGGTCTGAGTCTCTCAACCAACGTCCATGCTTCGCTTCCGTAAGTCAGTGTCGGGATTACCACACTGTCATGCAAGGACTTCTTCACTTCAATACTGACCACCCTATTTCTTGTTACTGCTTTTAGCGTTCCTACAACCCTCTTCCCCTGTTGTACCCTCTCTCGCACCTCTTCATCCATAGTCCCATCTTTACTCAACACACTGCCCAGATACTTAAAAGAGTTGACGATCTCCATAGCCTGACCGTTCAGCTTCACCTCACACTCTGTGACTTCACCCCTTTCGAAGACCATAACCTTGCTCTTCCCCGTATTTACCTTCAAATTCCGTTTTTCGCACACTGTTCCAAACTCATTTACCAGACCCTGCAACTCCCATTCATTATCACTCATCAGAACTGTATCATCCGCAAACAGCAGTATAGGTAGCTTCCACTCAATTCCCTCCCTTTTCAGCGATACACCAACATCCACTGCTCTTGATAGTATTTCTTTCATAACTCCATCCATATATACAGTAAACAACCACGGGGACATCACACACCCCTGTTTGTTTCAAACCAACATTCAGGTCAAAGAACTCGCTCTGCTCACTCTCCACACGTACTGCCGCCTTTGCACCCTCATACATGCTCTTTACTGCTTTCAGCAACTTGCCCTCTACTCCGTATATTCTAAGTACTTTCCACAAACCTTCTCTATCCACTCTGTCATAGGCCTTCTCCAAGTCCATAAAGGCAACATACACCTTTTGTTTCTTCTCCAGATACTTCTCCACAACACAATTCAGGGTAAAAATCTGATCTACACATCCTCTTCCCTTCCTAAAACCTCCCTGCTCGTCGCCTATCCATTTCTCCGTTCTCACTCTCACTCTCTCACACTCTTTATCCTCCTACTTTTTTCACTTTCTCTCTTACTACACCAATAAAAACTTCCCTTCTTTCACCCTCACCCATCTTTTCTATATTCATTTGTTGTTGTTGTATTCATGTAGCTTGTTTTATGTAATGGCGAGCAATATAGTGATACATACCTTGGTTTTTATATATGCTCAGCTTTATCATAGGGATTGTGATGTATTAATAGCGTGACGGGAAGCTAAAACGGCCGAATTAAGACCAATTAATTTCGAAGTGAAAACGAAAGAGTGTAGGCTACGGGAGATAGTGCTACGAGCAACTCTCTTCCTGCATGTGTAACCCCTTGTTTTTGGGTCTCAGAAAAGTTGCCCGTAACGGTGACAAAAGTTGCTTGGGTGGAAAAAATTCGGGCATGTGTAACCGCGCCTTAACCCTCCAGCCTGCGGCAGTGGCTGTCCACCCGATACTCTCTCTCACACACACACACACACACACACACACAATTTAATAGTTGTATACTTTTTAGAGAATTTATTTGCATACTTTTATCGTACGTATAGTAATATAATAATACATTTTTATATTCAAAAAGTTAGTCAACTATTGGCATTCAGGTATATAATTAATATTTACTATTCATTGACTAACATTTGTCTTGTTTTCATTTTGTGTCTAGGAAATATATGACAATCATTATCTTGCTTACATTTTTTTTTTCATAGGTAAAGTAATATATTAATAATCTCTGTTAAGGTAACATACGTCTTTATCATTAATACAAATTATTAATTGATTTATATTTTTATGAGTTTGATTCCAAAATCTAAATATCCAAAACCAGGATGGACATTAGATAATACTGAAGCCAGTTTATAATATTTGCTATCCAATTAATACTCGTGTCTTTAATGTTCTTTAGCGCTTTTTCTCTCACTCTGACTCTCTCTCTCTCTCTCTCTCTCTCTCTCTCTGTTGTATGTTTTTGACTCCTCAAAGCTGAAGCACACACACACACACACACACACACACACACACACACAGAGGAGTCAATAGGCCTACACCGGGAAGATAATATGAAGGACGCTCACAGTACCAAGAGTGAACTGCCACAATTATAGCAATAACTTGGCTATGTTACACACACACACACACACACACATACTTACACACACACACACACATACTTACACACACACACACACACACACACACATACTTACACACACACACATACTTACACACACACACACACATGCACACACACACACACACAGCACAAAGATGCTCGCGTACTCATGCAGAAAATAATTGTACATGCATACGGTTCTTACAGTACAGTATACCCAAAGATATACATAATACAAACACATACACAAGCTTATAAACACGTAGGCAACTATATACTCACAAATACCTGAAAAAACCCCACACAAATTAAAAAATGAACAAAAACAATACAGTACTGTATGAACAGTTTGGCTCGATATCGAATTCAGTGTGATAAGCATCTTGGGACTCTACAACTAGGGACATGAGAGGGTGTGGAAATTATCAAAAGTGTACCAAACGTTAAGGGTATCTATTTGGATACCAAATGAAGGCATTGACCAATCACTCAATGAATTTTGACTGATGCCATGACAACCTGTAGCCTCGTCATGAATCACGTGACCTTCCCCTTGGTCTCTTTGGCTCGGTGTTGTCATACACCAAAACCACTGACTGTGTGACGAGCCACGTGCCCATTATTGCTGAAGTTAGTGCTCACAAACCATTTTTCTTTTAATGTGGATGAAGGAAACACAAGGCAAAGCTGCCTGTAACAAGTGTCTCCCCCAAAGTTGAAAGAGTGATAGAGAGCTAAATTCAAGGTACTACCAATATGTTATAAATCGGTTTCAATCAGTAGATACTGGTTTGATACGTGGTATGACCAGCACTATCCTATGACCCTACATAGATAATAGGTACCAACAGAGTTGATACGTTACTTGTTAAGTGGCCATGTTTAGCAACACATGGAGCGCAAATATTTAGGAAATCTGTAACTTCGTCCTTCTGCATATGTATCAACATCGCAATGATTTTGTTGATAAGATTCATAACCCAAATGTTAGGTCAAATTGATTATTTACATTATGGCCTGACCCACCACTGTTTAGGATCGCTCTATTCTAAGGCAATATAACCAATCCAAGACATCGATGATATTTCTACTTATAGTCAGACGAACTAATTATGTCGAGAAAGAGCCACTTGAAGCTACTTGTTTTAATCTTAACTAACTAAGCTTATATAAAAAGTAAAATTAAAACAAGGGGTTTCACAGTTATCTACCATAATGTATCCTATTCTGATCAACTTAACACATTTTCACCTACGAATAACTAAGGGTGTCGGCAATACAGACATTCTTGCCCACCCCTTGTGGAGTGTACGTGGGGATGATGGTAAATAGAGTGGTAATGGTGATAGTAATGGCGAGGATATTCTTGAATATAAAACAAGCCCTTGTATTGAGTATTGTTCACATGTGTGGGGAGGTTCCTCTCACACCGCTCTCCTAGACAAAGTTGAAAGGAAGGCCTTTCGTATCATTAACTCCCGTCCACTCACCGATTCTCTGCAATCTCTCTCTCTCTTCGCCGTAATGTTGCATCTCTCACTATTATATCGCTACTATAATAATCAGTGTTCCTCAGAGCTATCCCAGTGCATACCACCTCCTTTACGTAGGGCACGTGGTACCCGTCTTGCAACTCAATCCCACCCCTACTCTGTGCAACTCTCCAACCCAAGAGTGAAACGTTACTCTCAAACTTTCTTCTACTCAACAGCTGAGCTCTGGAACTCTCTCCCAGAATCAGTCTTTCCCTCTTCCTATGACTTAAATTGCTTCAAACTCCGTGTGTCCAGGCATTTTGGCTCGAACGTCCCTTGATTTTGGCCCTGTCACTCTTTCAACTATGGGGGAGGCACTCGCTATAGGCAGTTATGCCTTTTGCCTCCCTCAATCACATAGAAAAAAAAAAAAAAAAAAAGCTAAGTGTTGTATGGTTTGCATAGTATTCCAGAATATTAGACATACACCTGCAGAGATTGACTGAAGTTATATCTATGTCTACACAATTAATTAACTAATGTCAGACCACCTGGCATTAAATTAACTGATCAAACAATATTAGACATACTCATAGTTATCTCGACATTTCCGCTAAAAGTTTCAGTTATCTGACATGATGATACACAGGAAAAGTTAGCAACTATTTTATCTACATCGTTACCGAGCGTTATATACATCGTTATTCATGTCTGCATCTGTTCTTGGCCGTCGTCTTCTACACATTGTTGTTCGTGTACTACACAAAGCGGGCGCCTGACAATGCCCCCCCCCATATAGACTTTGATGTCACCATACACATTATAACAATAACGTTATAAGGTGGTCACCTTTTGTGCCGCCACACGCTACATTATTGTTATCAGTTCCTCCACGCCAGGTACAGGAAGCGGCCTCCATAACACATTAATGAACCAACCCTCTTATCTCCTCTCAATAGCTTCAGGAATCTACTATCAACATATATTGTGTTTAGCTACATACAATATGTGGCTCACAATTGTGCAACAATGACTAAGTCCTTTTATGTAAGTATTTCTACCAGCTGTCCCAACTCAACGCAGTATAAGAATATATACTACTACTACTAGCCTACTACTACTACTACTAGCCTACTACTACTACTACTACTACTACAAACAATATTATTATTAATAATAGTAATAATAATAATAATAATAATAGTAAATAATAAACGGTTTAGTTAAAGAATGGCAACCCGATGAGCTGAATATACTGTACAATATGTACTGTATCTCTCCCTCCCCATGACCCCTCTTCCAGAATATGAAGGTCCCGGACGTCGAGTGTCTGGCACAGAATACGCCTCACTTCCCATAACTCTGGCCTATGAGTTACCACCCCCACCGTTATATACTGACTACACTATTTTATAAACACAACGTTGCAAATGTTGCAATAAGAAGAGAGAGAACATGAACATAAGTGAAGAAGCGAGTATGATGGACGATAAAAAGATGGAGAGAATGAGAAAGAGGGAAATGAAAAATCATGATAAACATTGAAAGAGAGAGAGAGAGAGAGAGATATGTCATGTATTTAATACACCACGTACTGTACAACTAGAACTCCAACTCTAGGCGCTAGGCAGGCACAGTATGAACACCAAGGTATCATCCGGTACCAATGTACAGAATCTTTTCCGCACACACAGAATCAATACCCCTTCATAGTTCTCTCTTTTTGGCAACAAGGCCGACAGTAATGTTGAATGGCTCACTCATTCAGCCAGGACTGATGATGCTGGTCTTGAATGTGAGCTATTTGCAGACTCATTTAATCTCACTCAACTAGTCAACCAACCCACCCGTGTACCAGATAATCCTAATCAAAATTCCCACCTACTGGACTTATTTTTAACAACCAATTCAGAAAATTATGATATTACAGTGAGGTCACCGCTTGGATCTTCTGATCACTGTCTGATACAGGCCACCTGTCTATCACCTACCACACCTTCCCACTCTGAACCTGTTTTGGTGACTAAATGGCATTACGATAGGGCAGACTGGGAGGGTCTTCAAGGTTTCTTTATTGATAATCCCTGGACCTCTTTCTTTTCTAATGATGCACACTCCACCTTGAGCCACATACAAGATTTTGTAAAAATTGGAATGGAAACTTTTATTCCTCATCAAAAGTATAGTAAAAGATCTAATTCACCTAAATGGTTTGACCGTAATTGTGCTAGAGTAACTGAACAAAAAGCAATAGCCTACAATGCATACACAAGATCAAAAACACATGAAGCCTTTAATTACTTTAGAAACATCAGAAATCATGCCAAAACTGTATTAAACCTAACTAAATCAAACTTTCTCCACAAGCAGGCAAATAAACTTCTAAATAATCCAAATGATAACAAAATATTTTGGTCTACTCTTAACTCATTCAAATCCAACTTCACTACTGCTTCATCCATTCCACCATTAAAATCTCCGACTGGCAATCTTGTAAGTGACCCACGAGGTAAAGCTAACCTTCTTGCGGATATTTTCTCCACCAACTCAACCTTAGATGAAATAAATCAAGATGTCCCTGTACTTAATTTTAATTCGCCTGAAATTCCCTCCCTTAAGATCCACACCAGATATGTCAAAACTATTTTGCAGAATCTCTCAGTGGATAAGGCTCCTTTTCCAGATGAAATTCATCCAATAGTACTTAAGAATTGCTCCTTGGTGCTCGCTCCTGTGTTGGCAAAATGTTTCCGTCTGTGTACTCATACCTCATGCTTCCCAGTACCCTGGAAAGAAGCCAAACATCCATCCAGTTCCTAAAAAAGGTGCCTCTTCAGATCCATCAAACTACAGACCAATAGCTATAACTTCCACTCTTGGTAAAGTCTTTGAAATTATATTAAATAATCACATAATTAAGCATCTTGAGAATAATAAATTAATCAGTGATAGGCAATATGGTTTTAGACGATGTCGATCAACTGCAGACATTCTTTGCCTTCTTACCCATCAAATCAACAAAGCTACAGACCAACATGGTGAAACACATACAATAGCACTGGATATATCAAAGGCATTTGATAGAGTCTGGCATCAATCCTTATTGTCGAAGATGTCACACTACGGCCTTGCATCATTAGTTCCACTAATTTCTTCTTATCTTCATAACAGAAAAATATGTGTAATGGTAGATGGCCTTTATTCTCAATTTCACTCAATAAATGCTGGTGTTCCCCAGGGATCAGTTTTGGCCCCAACTCTGTTCCTCATTCATATCAATGATCTCATATCTACCACTCATAATCCAATAAATTCCTACGCAGATGACTCAAAACTCCACAGTTCCTTCACATTTACCAATTCTTTCACCCAACCCGATCTTATAAATTCAAAAATAAACACTGCAATTTCTCTGAACCAGGACCTTTCTAGAATTAATGAATGGGGACAAAAGAATCTAGTTTCCTTTAATGCATAGAAAACCAAGTACATTCAATTTTCTAACCGACAGAATCTCATTGACTCCCAATATTTTTTAATGATGTAAATATTCCCACTTCCCCTAGTATTGACACTCTCGGTGTACCATTAACTACTAACTTGAGCTGGACACGTTATGTTAGAAGCATTGCTAAGAATGCCTCTAAAAAACTGGGACTCCTGTACAGAGTTCGAGAATTCTTCACTGACGAGCAGTTGGCTGTAATATATAAAAGTCATGTGCGTTCTCAGATGGATTACTGTTCACCTCTGTGGGGTGGAAGTGGAGTGGTTGCATTGAGGCAGTTGGACAAAATTCAAAATAAAGCTATTAGATTAATCAATAACCCTGCAATCACACAGGACCTACCTACATTATCCATACGAAGAAACGTTGCATCCCTTGCATTATTCTACAGATATTTTCACAGCAATTGTTCCGAGGAACTTGCTTCAATTGTGCCGCCTCTCCACATCTTTCCCCGTAGAACTAGGGCAGCTGAGAGCACCCATGAATTTACACTTTCTCCTCCACAATGCAGAACTTCTGCTTATCAGAATTCATTTATCCTCAGAGCTACTACTCTTTGGAATTCACTTCCCTCGAATTGCTTTCCACAAACTTACAATCTACAAATGTTTAAATCCAGTTGTTACAATCAAAGCTATTGCTGGGTGTCCAAAAGTTGATAAGAGTGTACGCTTAACCTAAGACTGACACTAGCACTGTTAAACCCCTTAAAGATTATGCCGCGTTTTTATCAATCATTAGACGATTTGTGCCAGCTTAGGGAGGACCACTATGAATATATGGGAATGAAACCAATTCAGATATACTCTGACTCACACAGATCATTCCTAAGCTGAATCAAATCGTCTAATGATAACCAAAATAAACTGCTAACACGTGACATAATCTTCAAGGGGTTAAGCCTCCCGAGGTTACGACGTAGCAAGATCGGAGGGTAAAATGATGAGTATTTACTGCTTTCAGTACCGGTGCCGTCCTTTAAACAATATTCTGGCTACTATTATACGATTTTATTCAGTTTTAAAAGGCTAACAGGCTTCGAACTATCTCACTAGACACATTCTATTACCTCAGATCCCTCTTAAACTGCACAACATTGAAACAGCGCATTTTGAGCGACTGTACACTCTAGGGTAACTCATATAATCACTTGTATAACTCACACCCTTATAACAGTTATTCACTTACTTAAGTATGCTACTGTACATTCAAATTGGGCATGAGCTTCCCTATAGAAGATCACGCAACCTATAAAGGCCTTGGTACAATTCTTGCAAGCTAAGCAGGGGTTCTCACGCTCCCTTCAGAGAATTGAAGCAATACCAAGATGATTGCTGGCAACTAGTAACGTGTCATTCCCAACTGATAAAGCCGGCGCGCCCCTTGGTCACTCAGTAGCAGATCAGACAGCCCCATGGAAGGTCGAACCCTTGACAGGCCTAGGTAAATTATGCAGTGACGTATACAGTGACAAGTGCGATCCGGTGCGATATTTAGTGTGTGTACCGTTTATCTATTTTCGCTATTCTTAATTCATCTATTCTTTACAGGAAGGAAATACAGATTACAGGTATAATAGCTCAATCTAGTTGTTAACCAGCTTACTGCTTTTAATTAGGTAGATACTTCCCTGCTGGGCAATACAGTATCTACACAAACCTTATAACTATTTACAAACCGCATAGTCTATATTTCTGTTAATGAAACTATATAGAAAAGCCACCAGTAACTTTGCTTCAAATCAATTACCTCTATGATTTACCTTTCAACATGTTTTTACAGTGATAACCTGGACTACAAGCATTACAAGGAAAATCAAGGTAAGAGGCAAAAAGGTATCAAAACAGTTTAATCCCCAATACATAAGTGGTGGCAGCGGTGGGATACGTGTTCCTTAATAAAACACACAGAAAAGACCTCCGAAGAGCAATCATATTAAAAGCAGTAAAGAAAAACTGGAAACAGAGCAACTAGATTTACCAAACATTAATGAGCTAAATGGAAAGAAAAACATCGATGAATGATAAAGACTAGAAGTGGATTCAGAGTGAACTGGTACTATCTCTCAGTACCCATCACATCAGCGCTGACCTCAGCATTCCCTTCACTGAGCCAATGAGTCACGGTGAGCCCGCGTACCAGCAACTCGCCCCAGCAACTCAGCTCTAGACTCACACAAACACGCACGCACACCACGCCCAGGCCAGGGTATGACTTGTGTGTGAACGGTGACGTCACAGGAATTGGTGACGACATAAGGAGAAGCAGTCAACTCTACGGGATCGCCACTTCGAACTTCATTCTACAACAGCTGACTGGAAGACCTTCAAACATCGCAACGTTAATTCATCTTTGTATCGGTTAGTCAGAAATAACATACAAACTAAATATACTAGTAATTAGTGCTAGTAAAAATCCTGTCAACACAAACACAGCAATGCCAGTGCTTTCTTTGAATTTTCTTTAGCAAATATCTCTACTTATTTACTTTACGAATTTTAAAGTGTGACTATACGTACATTTTACCTCCGTTTCGAATTAGTAAATTCAAGTCTTGCTTTAACCCTTAATTAGCGGCGAGCAACATAAGTCGAGTTAAAAAAAGCTGGACTATGTGGCGGCGCTCGACATAGGTCGAGTGGCAATTTCAGCACGTAATGTGGCTGAGAGAGAGAGACAAGTGGTGGCAGGAGACTAGCGAGCGTATGACTGCTCCAGACCACCGCGGCGAACCTACTGACACAAATCTCAGCTCCCTCCTCCCTCTCTCACTCGCTACATACTCAATTATGTACTGAAAGTACCGAATTACCTGCTTTTTGCACTCGCGTTGCACGGTTATTGCAAGAAAACTATCCATCATACAAGGATCGTTATGGTGTCATTCGAAAGCTCTGTTTATGCCCTTTCAGGGATAGGTACTAGTTTTACGTTCTGGGTCTTATTTAGGCATGAAAATGATCACGTAAACAGCCCTATTTTGGCTAAAAACACCCCGCTGTGCGGTACACATAAATAAACCGCATAGGCCGCTCGTAAGGTGTTAAAAACTTTTATTCTCACACTAAAAAACTTGTATTTACTTCCTTTTAATTCTAATTTCTCTCATTGAATTAAATGTTGTGGCCTACAGTAAATATTAGTTTACCAGCACAAATTTTCTCAAGAAATTTATTTTAGCAGAGTGGATCATTGTTCTATTGAGATAGCATATCTAATGAAACGAGCCGCACACCCAGGTGTGTAGAGAAGATTACATTATCAATTAACCAAATCAACTCACCGTTCTGTTAACGTCTCACATCTAACAGAGCAGGCCGCGCACCCAAGTACATCCTACTGGGTGAGTGAAGTATTCAATTAGTACACATTGCTAATAGAATATTGTCCTTTCTTCAGAGAAAGATGAACTGGTTAGTGAACACCCTTCTACTACTTGGAACACTAATAGTGGCTGATGCAGCATCACCTTCGTTGCTGAAGCCCGCCGCCCTTGTTGCCCAAGTAGGGAAAGTGCTAATTGCGGAAGATGTAGTAGCAGTTCAGTATGATTTCGGAGATCTCTTTACAATCCCCCGTAGTGTTGAGACTCTCCAACGTCGCCTAGACAAGTTACACTCTACTTTCACCTTCCTACTGACTAATCAGACAATGCCCCGTGACTTACGACTTACAGTTATACTCCAACGCTAACGTGTAGCTCGTATGAATCGTAAATTACGGAAGATCCAATTGGTCCTGCCTGAAGATCCTATCCAGGTAGCCAAACACGCTCACTCACGGCGTACAAAGAGAGGACTTTTCAATTTTGTTGGCTTGATCTCCCATGAGCTCTTTGGAACAGCCCAAGCTTCTGATGTTGAAAAGCTGGGAAAGAGACTTAGTGTACTGGAGACAGCAGCAAGAGTCATGAATAGAGTCTTGAAGTACGACTCAATACCAATGACGGATGTATTCACGACAGTTAACTCGGTAATTTCGACAATGAATAACTTGACACAAGTAGTTAATTCTCTAGTTTCTGATGGACATTCCACAGATAAAGTCATATACTTGTCCGAGATCATGCAAGCTACTGAGGAAGATGTTAGCGAATTCTTTATGGGTACGAAGAGGGTTCTAGCAAATCTCGTTGATGCTGCCCTAAGCCGAGTCACCAGTGACCTAGTACCTGTAGAACATCTCAGTACGGCAATAGAGATAGCGAAAGATCAGTATTCCCTGATGCCGCTATTTGAAGCAGGTGAATGTGAGTTCTACTACCCTCTACTGGAAGCAGTTCTTACACACTCATCAATTTTAGTCCACATCCCATTCATCCCACACATGTTCAATGCTTGGAGAATTATTCCGTTCCCGTTTCTCTTAGACGGAAGATTACTAACCGTGACTGACACAGCGGACATGATGCTCGTCTCCGACGACCTTCAACTTGTGACTGTGACTGACAATGACGCACTTAACTTATGTCGGTCCTCGTATCTTCATCTATATGTGTGTCCAGCGTATGTGTTTTCCTTTATGTCCCCGGGCAAAACTGCATGCGAACTTACCTTGACTCAAGCCACTGTGACTGACACTGGAGCTATGAAAGACTGTACTTACGCCCCGGCTCCTGAGCTCCCTGTGTTTCATAAACACTTGCTAGATATTCAGTTCTTTTACTTCCCTAACCAGACCCAGGTGTCTCTCATTTGTCAAGATTCTAGAAATGTATTTCATGCACAAGGGATGTATCAGGCCCCTGATCACAGTGAAGTAAGGAGTTCACTCATTCATACTCTACCTTCTCATCAGCACTCTGCCCTGATTACTAACCTCTCTTCTGAGTTCATCCCAATTAACATTTCTTTCACAGGCAACTCCTCAGACCTGATGATCAAGTCACGTAGCACTAAGATGTTAAATGCATTGAATTCTTCTGAGTTTACTAATCTACTTAGTTCATCTCTCCCCATGTCCATCAACCCAGACGTTATCTATCCTACAGTACTAACCCCTACTTTGGCTCTCTCAGTACTAATTCTAATCCTTGTAGGCCTCTTCCTTCGCCTGAATTTCAGGGTTAATCGCCTGACTCGTAGACGTAAGGCTAAGCTGGTAACTGCCGAGGCGACTGTGTAAGTTAGTCCTTACCTTTTCATACCTTCTTTGGCATTACTACTGTACATTCAAATTGGGCATGATCTTCCCTATAGAAGATCACGCAACCTATAAAGGCCTTGGTACAATTCTTGCAAGCTAAGCAGGGGTTCTCACACTCCCTTCAGATAATTGCAGCAATACAAAGATGATTGCTGGCAACTAGTAACGTGTCACTCCCAACTGATAAAGCCGGCGCGCCCCTTGGTCACTCAGTAGCAGATCAGACAGCCCTATGGAAGGTCGAACCCTTGACAGGCCTAGGTAAATTATACAGTGATGTATACAGTGACAAGTGCGATTCGGTGCGATATTTAGTGTGTGTACCGTTTATCTATTTTCGCTATTCTTTACAGGAAGGAAATACAGATTACAGGTATAATAGCTCAATCTAGTTGTTAACCAGCTTACTGCTTTTAATTAGGTAGATACTTCCCTGCTGGGCAATACAGTATCTACACAGACCTTATAACTATTTTCAAACCGCATAGTCTATATTTCTGTTAATAAAACTATATAGAAAAGCCACCAGTGTCTTTGCTTCAAATCAATTACCTCTACGATTTACCTTTCAACATGTTTTTACAGTGATAACCTGGACTACAAGCATTACAAGGAAAATCAAGGTAAGATGCAAAAAGGTATCAAAACAGTTTAATCCCCGATACAACATCGTATAAATATTGCTAGAATAAAAGAAAGACGTCGCTGGTACACAAGGGATTAATGCTGGAAGCAGAATGGTGACCTCGTAAACCTGACCCACTCCGAGGTGTTCAATATTATCCTGGTGATGGGTGAGAGAGAGAGAGTGCGATAGAGAGGGGGGGGGGGGGGGGGACAGAGACGGAAGGAGAGAGGAAGGACAGTTTATGAGGTATACGGTATTGGACCAGGTAACTGTCCAGTTAGGGTTGGTTAGAAACAACTATCATCATTATTATTATTATTAATGTCAACCCACTGAGCACCAGCTAATATATAATAAATGTATACTCCAGGACCAGACGAAAATGGATTTTAGTTTTTACCCCAAAACAGCTTAAATAGGTGAGAAATGAAGGAAAAAAAAACACTCACCTCGGTCATTTGGGCATCCTAAAGGGGGGGGGGGGGGGGGGGGTGCTCAGTGTTACGACCTGGCACTCGGGTACACAAGGGCTCTCAATCAGGACTCGAATACGGCTCGCTGCCACAACGGAAACACACGATCCCAACCCCTGAGTACTGCCAGCCGAACAAAAAAAACACCAATACCCTCCAGAGTTCAATCTGCTATAACGGGGTATACAAGAACTCGGTACTAGTGTTCAACAACAGACTAATAAAGAGACAGGAATTATCTAGTCTGGTCAACAATCAAACAATGAAGTAAGAAACAACAACACCAAAGAATAGTGTTGGCCGAAGCCGAAGTAATCCACCCTTGACTAAGAACTTAAGAAGTCCTCCACCCTCTACTTCGGATCGGCACTATTACGTTACGTTAATTAATAGTCCTTAAGCATCTAGCAAGGAATCTTCTGAAAAAAGTTAGATGCTTCTCGGATGCTCGTAAGAAGTACGTATCGGATTTTGAACAGTAATTCAATAAGCAAAACACTGGCAATTAAATACTATTAAAGGTTTAAATTGGCATAAGAATAATTAAAAGAATATGCAATAGTAAATGGCAAACATTAAAAAGAAGTACTCCGCAAATGCAACGGCAATAGCCTACTCGGATTGTGCTCGTGGGCCACTAATCACTAAAGTAGCCAAGCGTGCAACACATGAAATCAATAGTGCATAAACAATATCATACATAAGGAAAGCTTCAATACTATTCTGTATCTACTAATCGAGTAAAGTCTAGCTGGGGTACTGTGGGCAAAAGGTAGCAGTGACTGAGCAAAAACGGCTCGTAGCCTAGTGAAGTCCTCACAACTGTTTAAAGTATTACGTTAACACTAACAAGTGCACTTTGAGAAATCCAGATCCCTTGTATCTGGTTTTCTCCCGGCTCCTTGACAAAGTAAAAACAAACTGTTAATAAAATACAGGGTGGTTAGGCTCTTGCCCTCACGCACTGTAAATTATTAACTCAACACAGTCAGCCGTGAAGACAACCTAGGCTTCACTGAACCGAAACGAGTATGCAGGTTTATCGCTTAACCACTGCATCAAACAACAACTCGTAACACAGAAAAGCCTTACCCCAGTCTAGCATTACCTAGACTAGCAGAAAACAGGAATAATAATAATAACACACAGGGAAATGCATATACAAGTACAACAAACATAAATCAATCCTATTCTAAGTTAACCCTTCCAAAATAGGCTATCTAATAGGCAAGCATCTAGTGAGAACTCAAGCGATAATACGTTGGCTGACTAGCTCTGCACCAACGGGATCATGGAAGTTAAACAGGCAGGGAAAAGAGGATATAAGAATGTAAGGTAGTAGAGAAAGTTCACATCAGTCAGAAGAATATATATAGTTAGCAAGGGAAATGAGAAGTCGCTCTGCCTAATGAGTTCTGATGAAAAAATGGCTAGACTTCCCTTTTATACCCGGCCCTCTAGTGAGCCCAACGTGAACTACTAAGGACCGCCCACTGACAACCATTACGTAATTTCTCTCTCTCCTCTGGGATAGACAAAGGCTCCCCTAGCACTGAGGGGGGGGGGGGGGGGAGTGCTAGTGAGTTAGGCCCACCTCCCGCCTCGCACCCACTGACCCCCAACTGTGGCGGTTTCTCTTCCCATCATTACAAATAAGTTTTACACATAATACTTATAACTAATGATATAAAATAGAACTCGTTGACTCAGATGAAAACAAAATACATATTCATAATACTTATAGTACAACGGCTCACATGAACTAGTTAGGAAACTCTACATAGACTACAGCCAAAGTTCCTGCCCTGACGATCCTAGCGAGAGTGGGGCATGACTAGGCGTTCTGTACAGCATGCTCACATGTGGACATGCGTCACACCTCCCCCAAGATTTTACTCGCTCAACCCTGAGCTAAACTCTGACAAACACAGAACCCCATCAAGCCCCTCACACCCAGCGACCGCATGGCACTAAAACAAAGCTGAGTTTATCACCAAAACACATCTTATTAAAAAAAAAAATCACATTTTATAACTCCTCCCAACAATAGCAAAAAGACACAATATCATGCTCCCAGAGCGAGCTTACAGCAGCTCAGCCGTTTGATAGTTCGTGGACTACTCAAACTCTATAGGCTATGACAAACTTATACGATTACCTATATCAAAAGAAAGAGTTTTTTATATGATTTTTATATTTTAATATGTTTTTCCCGGCTGCACTATAAGGGCAGCCTATTTTCCTCCACTCAAACCTACACACCTGTGATAGCCTACGACTGATCATCCACCCTTGATAAACAATCCGCGATCACATTGTCACATCCAGCAATATGACGGATGTCCAGGTTATACTCCTGCAACATCAAAGACCACCTGGTCAGTCTCATATTGCGATTGTGAAATTGATTCAGGAATCTCAAAGGGTGATGATCAGTGTAGATAACCACGACTGGGCCATAGGCTGGAACATACACCTCGAAGTGCCTGAGCGACAGCACAATCGCCAGTAATTCCTTTTCTATTGTAGAATAGTTCTTTTGTGCAGCATTGAACTTCTTAGAAAAGAAACTTACTGGGTGTTCCACACCTTCATTGTCTGTCTGTAGCAAGACGGCACCAGCCCCTACACCACTAGCATCTGTTGCCAGCTGAAAAGGCCTGTTAAAGTCTGGGGCCCTGAGTATCGGGTGAGTACATAGCAAATGTTTCACCAAAGTGAAAGCCTTTTCACACTCAGGTGCCCACAAAAACTTTTTGTCTTTAGATAACAAATCTGTGAGAGGTGCCAACACCGTTGAGTAACCTTTTATGAAGCGTCTGTAGTAGCCTATCATACCCAAGAATCTCATAATCTGCTTCTTGGTTGTTGGGTGCGGAAATTTATTGATAGCCTGTACCTTGTTCTGAGGAGGGCACACCTGTCCCCTTCCCACTACAAACCCAAGGTACTGCACAGTGGCTTTTACGAAGTCACACTTTGCCAAATTTACTACCAGACCTGCTTCACTAAGTTTCCGGAACAAGGTCTCAAGGTGCTCACAATGGCTCTCAAAGTCGTCACCATAAATGATTACATCGTCCAAATATACGGTGCAATTTGGAATGTCCTTTACAATTTCATTCATCAGGTTCTGAAACGTTGCTGGTGCATTCTTAAGTCCGTAAGGCATAACATTGCACCGGTAGGTACTCCCGTCCACAACAAAACCACATACCTCTTTAGCACGCTCGGACAAAGGTACTTGCCAGTAACCTTTTACTAAATCTACTTTAGACAAAAAACGAGCATTACCAATTTTGTCAACACTATCATCAACCCGAGGAAGAGGATATGGGTTAGTTGGAGTCAAACCGTTTAACCTACGGAAATCAATACAAAAGCGTACCTTGCCATCTGGCTTAGGCTGCAGTGTTACGGGGGAAGTCCACTTAACTGTGCCTTTCTCTATCAACCCTCTACCGAGCATATACTCCAACTCATCCCTCAGAGCTGGTAGTTTTATGGGGGGCACACGGTACGGGATTGACTTAAAGGGTAGATGGTCCCCCACGTCAACATCATGCATAGCCTGAGTAGTGAGGCCTGGGTGTTCAGCAAATACAGTGGGGTATGAACCGAACAACTGACGGATAGCATCAAACTGCGGCTCAGGCAAATGAGCTATAGCCTCGTCAGCCCTTAGGCTCGAGTTCCCCGCCCACTGATCCGCTGAAACATGTTGATCCCAGCTATCCTCCTCTGAAGCTTGACTGTCCCCCTCTCCTTCTCCACCACGGCTGCAACAAGCCAACACAGGGACAGTGAGAGGCTCAGAGGGGCGCCTCACATACTCTTTAATAAGGTTCACGTGACATAACTGGTTCTTTTTCCTCCTGTCTGGAGTGGCAACAAGGTAATCTAAGTCTGAAATTTTGTCCACAATTTTATAAGGTCCAGTGTACTTCGCAGAGGCAAACAAAGGCAACAAAATTAATACCTCTTGTCCTACAGTGAACTTCCGGAGCCTCACTTTGCGATCATACCTGTCCTTCATCAAAGCTTGTGATTCTGTCAAATTTCTACCTGCCATCTCCAGACTCTTAAGCATGCACTCACGGCTTTCAAGCACATACTTTAATAATGGACAAGGCTGCACAGTCCCCTCCCAAATTTCTTTCAGCATGTTAAGGGGGCCCCTGACACGGTGTCCAAAAATCAGCTCGTTTGGACTAAATCCCAGGCTCTCACCAGGTACCTCCCGAGCAGCAAACAGCACATAAGGCAATCCAAGATCCCAATCCATACCGTTGTCAGCACAATAACACCTGAGCATGCTTTTAAGTGTAGCATGCCACCGCTCAAGCACCCCTTGACTCTCAGGATGATACGCTGACGATACTATTGCTCGTATCCCATGCTGTTGCATTGTTTGCTTGAACATGTTGGAGGTGAAATTAGATCCCTGATCAGACTGAATCTCCTCCGGGTACCCGTACCTTGAGAAGTACCACAACAAGTTACTGACTACCGTCTTAGCCATTCCATTTTTCATAGGGTATGCATCGGGGTATCTAGTGGCAACATCCATTATGGTTAACACAAATTTATTTCCAGCCTTAGTGGGAGGGAGTGGACCAACCATGTCAACAATAATTTTACTAAAGGGTGGCCCAATCACAGGAATAGGGTGTAACGGAGCCTTAGGAATAACTTGGTTCGGTTTCCCGACACGTTGACAAATATCACATGAGTTTATCCATGACTGCACATGAGACTTCATCCCCGGCCACCAAAACAATTTCCCCAAAGCTGCCACTGTTTTTCTCACCCCTAGATGTCCTGCCAGTGGTGTGTCATGCGCCAACCTCAGTAGGCTATCCCTGCACTCCCGTGGCACCACCAACTGGTCCACTACTCCGGACCCCTTTTGCTAACTACGTTTAGGGTCTTGAAAACGCCTATAGAGGATGCCTTCTAAATAAAAAAAATCTCCTGGCTGTGCATCGCCGTCCTCGTCGAGCTCTACAGCTCCATTAGCACACGCTTGGAGCTCAGGGTCCTCTAGTTGCAACCGACGTATATCTGAGGGTGCCAAGCGATCTAACTGCTCCCGGAGCAATGCATGACCTTCCCCGATACTGGGCTGCTCCCTCTGTCTCTCTCGATGTACATAACGTTGCTGTCGTGGAGACTCGTCATGCCCAGCCTCGTCACTCTCGATGACAGGCCCAGGGGCTACTCCAGAATTAAGTAATGGTGCTAATACTGAATCACCCAGGAGAGCCGCCGAGTCAAAACTCTTAAAACCAACTCCAGCTTTAGCCTCCTCCTGTTGATCGTTCCTCCGCTGGTCTGAAGACGGAGGGCTAGGCTGTGACACTTTAGCTGCCCGAGCTCGGGTGACAACACACGCCATGGGTTGTGTCTGGCACCGCTCGACCCACTCTTGCTCTTCCCTACTCACGTCGGCCGGCCTCTCGGCAACGACTAAGGGTAGAACCTCAGAAGCGGGCATTGCAAAGTCGTTGCCGAGAAGAAGGTCGACGCCCTCCACAATCCCGACATCCAATTCACTTGCCACACCATCCACCTCCAACTCCAACCGCACCAGCGGGTATGACCGAGTTGCATTAATACCCTGCACCACTACCACCCGAGCCGCGTTTATAGGGTAGCCAGTCAAGTTTTTCATCAGAGTCTGGGAAGCACCTGTATCACGCAAGACCTCTACTCCATGCTTGCGCCCCGCCCACATCACGCAACCCCGCCCTCTATGGTCGCAAAAAACATCCTGAGCAGGGTTCGAGCCTCCCAGGTGCTTCTGCATTGGCTGTGCCTCAGCCTCTGACGAACTGCCCCGGGCAAACTCAGATGACTTCGGAGACACACCAATGTTGCAGGCCAAAGACACAGCTGCTGTAGGTGGTTTGCTAGGACAGACTCTTACAAAGTGCCCCTTTTTATGACATTGATAACACTCCAACTCCCCTTTGGGCTTCCCTTGGTACTGGGAAGGGCCCGGCCCCTTCTTAAATGGGACGGTGCTAGTCTTGTGGTCAGTCTTGGTATCACGGCTCTTGTACTTGTTTGCATAAGGTATATCACTAACTCGGGGGGGTGGGGCGTCACGCCCCTTGTTACCTGCCTCACTACGCTGGGCAGACCCGCACCCACCAATTAGTGATAGCCGGAGGTCAGTCATCTCAGCTGCCTCCTGTAGAGTTTTTGGGTTCTTTTCTTTAATAGTTAAAGTCATTTCTGCACCAGTACACTTATAAAACTGCTCGAGCAGAAACAGCTCAGTCAACTGTTCTGCCGTCTCAGCTTTCTCAGAACGTGTCCAGTTTTTAAGTGCATCTTTTAAGTCCAGGGCATGTTCAAGAAAGGTCGCCTCCCTAGTCTTTGTAACACCCCGAAACTTCAATCGATATGTTCCCGGTTGCAACTCGTATGCCCGTAGGACAGCTCTCTTCAATTCTGGGTAGTCAAACTCTAAAGGCAGTGCATCATAAGCCTTCAGACCCTTACCCGTAAGTCAAAGGAGTACAAAGGAGTACAAAGGAAATCAAGCAACAACAGATCTAGTGACCCTTCTAGGTTGCTTGTCCTCCAAAACACTGAGGATCAAGTGTCCAAACAGTGGTTTAGAGTGGGTAAGGGAACATTGGAAAGGGAATTACTGCCCTGGAACTAATGTCTGTGGCAGGATTAGGAAGTTAGTAGGGGACAGATGGGTTAGTAACTGAGGGGGGGATAAAATAAAGTTATTCATTTACAACGCAGTCAGTCGCGGGTTTGATGCGAGATATTTGTCTAGGCGGAGTTTATATGAATCAACGGTGATGCAGTCTATAACGTTTCGGGGAAGCCCATTCCACAAGTTGACAACTCGATTGAAGAAGAAATTCTTAGATTCGTGTGAGTTAAAAGATTTACCAATAATTTTGCAACCGTTTCCCCGCGTGTAATTAGATTGGTCGATAGTGAAGTACTTACTACAGTTCATATTGTCGATGCCTTTGATGATTTTGAACACTTGAATTAAGTCACCTCTTAATCTGCGCTGGGTTAAAGGAAATAGATTTAATTCTCTAAGACGCTCTTCGTATGGTTTGTTCTTTAGGCTAGGTATCATTTTGGTAACTCTACGTTGAACTCGTTCTAGCTTGTTTATATCTTTTTGGTAATAAGGGCACCAGGATTGAACGCAGTATTCCAGAAGAGGGCGGACTAATGAATTGTAAAGGGTTAGGATAACTTCTTTGGATTTATGCTCAAATGACCTGCCTATAAAGCCAATTATTTTGTTTGCCTTCTTAACAACTTCTGAACATTGTTGACTCGGTTTTAGGTTACTCGATATTGTTACTCCCAGATCGGTTTCTCTGTTTACATTCTTAAGCTGAGTGCCATTCATCGAATAGTTTGCTTTCTCATTTAGGTATCCGATATGTAGTACTTTACATTTATCCGCATTGAAACTCATTTGCCAAATTTGGGCCCAACATGACAATTTATCTAGATTGTGTTGTATATCGTCAACTTGTTCTTTTGAGAGTACGCTATTTGCAATTTTTGTATCGTCAGCAAATTTTGAGATTGTACAGGTGAGACCCTCATCTATGTCGTTGATGTAAATTAGAAAGAGAATTGGTCCTAGTACCGATCCCTGGGGTACCCGCTACTTACATTGGTCCATTTTGATGCCTTACCGTTTATGACTACTCTTTGCTTTCTGTCGCTGAGCCAATTTTCTATCCATTTCAACACACCGTCTTGTATTCCATGCGCTTTTAGTTTTAGCAGTAAACGTTTGTGGGGAACTTTGTCAAAGGCCTTTTGAAAATCAAGGTATATAATATCTACAGCTTTACTCTCATCGTAGAGGTTGAGGATATCGTGGAAGAAGTCTAAGAGGTTTGTTAAACAGGAACGTTTTTTACGAAAGCCGTGTTGAGTATCTTTAAGTATGTTATTTTCCTCTAAGTGATTTACGAGTCTGTCTCGTATGACCGTTTCTAGCATTTTACATACAACTGAGGTTAAGCTAATTGGACGATAGTTACTGGGTAGGGATTTGCTGCCTTTTTTTAATATCGGTGTTATGTTGGCTAGCTTCCACTGATCAGGCATAGTTCCAGACTGCAAGGATTTATTGAATAGTAATGTCAGTGGTTTAGAGAGCTCATCCTTAGCTTCCTTTAGAACTCTAGGCGAGATTGTATCAGGTCCAGGCGTTTTATTTACCTTGAGTTTATCTAAACAATTCAATACTTCTCTCTCTGTAACGGTGATATTGCTTAGAACATCTGAATTATCAATCTGAATCGGCGATGGTGTAGGGATATCACTGAGGTCTTCTGTTGTAAAAACTGATGCAAAGAAGGTATTGAGGGCATTACTCATTTGTTCTTCGTCTTTGGTGTATTCTCCATTTTCATCGACTAACGGTCCAACAGTTGAAGTAACGACTTTTTTCTTTCTGATATAACTATAGAATTCTTTCGGGTTTGTTTTACTTTGATTCGCAATATGTAACTCTAAGGTCTTTTTACTTTGCTTAATTAACTTTTTGGCTTTGCGTCGTAGCTCTACAAATTTCAGCCGTTCTTCGTCATTTTGTAAGGATTTTAATCTATCATTAGCAAATTTTTTAGCAAGCAGGCAGTTTGAAATATCTTTATTCCACCATTTGGGCTTATTATTATGGCCTGGACGCCGAGTTTTCGATGGTATGCAGTCTTGCACTGCTTTTAGGTAAGTGGCTTCGAATAACTTCCAAGATGTATTTATGTCGTTATTGTGAATTAAAAAGCTCCAGTCAGTTTCTTTAAACATAGCTCTAAGTTTATGGAAGTTTGCTTTCTTGAAATTAGGGACTTTTTCGATGCTACTATTTGGTTCGTTACTAGTAAACTTTAAAGTGAAAGTTATCGTACGATGGTCGCTGTTACTGAATTCATCACCAACATTCAAATTCTCTATTAATTCTTCTTTTGTTGCAAGTACAATGTCAAGAACGTTATTACCACGGGTCGGCGTTCCAACAAATTGATAAAGCGAACTCTCTTGCAAGTTCGTATACAAGTCATGTCCGGAGTGTGAAGTAAGAGTATCGCCCCACTTGGTCACAGATAAATTAAAGTCACCAAAAATTACGGTATCTTGTGAGTTACTTACATCTGCAATTTGTTCGTAAATTTCTCGGTCAGTTTGCACTGATTGAGCTGGAGGTCTGTATATTAATGCAAGTATTATTTTGGTACCTTTATTATTCTTTATTAGCACAAAAGATGCGTCGACGTTCACAATTTGAGGTTTTGACAAGAGGGTAGGGTTAAGACTTTCTTTGATATAAAGTAAAACGCCACCTCCATTTCGATTTATTCGGCTTTTCTCAAACATTACATAACCGGGAAGTGAATACTCTGCTAAAAAGTCTCTATCTTCTGTATTGAGCCAAGATTCTGTTATGCCAATCACATCATAATTTTCTGTAAACACTAGCTCCTCTAAATCTGAAAATTTATTGCGTATGCTACGAGCGTTTGCATAGAAAACCTTTAAATTTGTTATTTTAGAACTCACGGAACGCTCTTTAATATTTTTGGTTCTTGTCGGATCTACATTTATGTTCGTGGCTGTCCTCGGTCCTCGCTGTCTTCGGTCGTTATCGCTGGTGGTCCTCGGTTGCCTCTATTTTTTTCTTGGCGTTGGATGATTTATGTCACTGCTGCTTCTTCTCGGATGGCGTTTTTTGATCCATGGCTGCGGACTGCTTCGTGTAGGAGACGACCCATGCGTGCTGAACCCACAGGGTTTAGATGAGTGCCATCCTTGCGGAACAGAGTAGGCTGGTTGTAGAAGTTGTCCCAGAGGTTAATGAATTCAACTTCTTCCCTCAGACACAAATGTTTTAGTCGGCTATTTGTGCTGAAGGCCTTGTCGTAGAATTTGTCAGGTGCGTCGATCTTGGGAGAATGCCTGAGATGATGATATTCCTTGACTTGTTTTTGTAGTGCTGGATCATCTTGCGATATTTCTCCATCAATTCTTCGGATCTGGTGCGCATGACGTCATTTGAACCAGCATGGATGACAAAAAGGGTATTTTCATTTGCATCCTTTGTGGTATCTTCGAAGGCTTCCACAATGTCGTCCAGTCCAGCTCCTGGGATGCAAAATCTTTTTCGTTGATTTGGGACTCTGTCGCAGAACTCTTCGACCTGTCCTCGTAGGATGGAATCCCCTTGAGGAGACTAGAGCTGCCCACTTCTCTTCAGGCCAATTATGCTCCCTACACTTCTTCTCAAAACGATTAAAAGTTTCTGTGACTTCAGTTTCACTAAATACCGGCACCAATTTGACTAAGTGGGCCAAGGACTGTTCTCTTACTTGGCCCTCACGGCCCATCCGAGTCCCTGTCGACTCTTCACGAGTCTTATCTAAATCTAATTTAGCACAATATTTCTCCGAGGCGTACCTAAGCTCAGCCTCATGCCTCCTAACCTCAATCTCATTCCTCCTCGTCTCATCCTCCTGCCTCCTGGTCTCATTCTCCTGCTTCCTAGCCTCAATCTCCTGCTTCCTAGCCTCAATATTAGCAAGCTCAAGTCTAAATACCATATCTGGAGACAGGCAGGAAGAGGGAGCTGCCACTACTGAAGGAGGGGGGGCAAAAACTGGGGAACCACCATGTGCACCACCCGTGGGCACTCCAATCTGCCAATTCTCATCCCTCTGTGGGAGAGTGCTAACCTCCGGTAACTGAGTGGACGGCACTGTGGGAGTCGAGTGAGAGGGGATCTGGGGAGGAACCCCCCCAAACGCCCTCTCCTCCGAAACCCCATGTCGCCCACGCGACACCCAGGAAATCAGCTCCCCCTTGGACATCCCTACTACATTGGAAATGCCCAAAACCTTGGCTATCAGGTGCAAGCCACAAACATCCACCCTAGTCAGCCTCTCCTCCGTCACGTGGTACCGCTTACTCACAAAAACTCTAGCATCCTCCTCACTGGTTACTAACGGCACACCTTCAAATGGCATCTCTCGCTCATCGTCAGTGCTAATGCACAACATACTGAAGTCCACAAAACAATTCTCGAGACAAAAGTGTTAAACTTCCTATGCAAGCACTAATTACTAAATTAACTGGAGTCTCTTAAATGCTTTACTAATTGCCATACAAAAAAAATATTCTTCAATATGCACGCTAAAATACAAACAAACAAATGTTGTACAACTCTGCAAAAATTTATACTGTTCACAAAATCCTAAGCAAGGTCGCCATTTGTTACGACCTGGCACTCGGGTACACAAGGGCTCTCAATCAGGACTCGAATACGGCTCACTGCCACAACGGAAACACACGATCCCAACCCCTGAGTACTGCCAGCCGAACAAAAAAACACCAATACCCTCCAGAGTTCAATCTGCTATAACGGGGTATACAAGAACTCGGTACTAGTGTTCAACAACAGACTAATAAAGAGACAGGAATTATCTAGTCTGGTCAACAATCAAACAATGAAGTAAGAAACAACAACACCAAAAAATAGTGTTGGCCGAAGCCGAAGTAATCCACCCTTGACTAAGAACTTAAGAAGTCCTCCACCCTCTACTTCGGATCGGCACTATTACGATACGTTAATTAATAGTCCTTAAGCATCGAGCAAGGAATCTTCTGAAAAAAGTTAGATGCTTCTCGGATGCTCGTAAGAAGTACGTATCGGATTTTGAACATTAATTCAATAAGCAAAACACTGGCAATTAAATACTATTAAAGGTTTAAATTGGCATAAGAATAATTAAAAGAATATGCAATAGTAAATGGCAAACATTAAAAAGAAGTACTCCGCAAATGCAACGGCAATAGCCTACTCGGATTGTGCTCGTGGGCCACTAATCACTAAAGTAGCCAAGCGTGCAACACATGAAATCAATAGTGCATAAACAATATCATACATAAGGAAAGCTTCAATACTATTCTGTATCTACTAATCGAGTAAAGTCTAGCTGGGGTACTGTGGGCAAAAGGTAGCAGTGACTGAGCAAAAACGGCTCGTAGCCTAGCGAAGTCCTCACAACTGTTTAAAGTATTACGTTAACACTAACAAGTGCACTTTGAGAAATCCAGATCCCTTGTATCTGGTTTTCTCCCGGCTCCTTGACAAAGTAAAAACAAACTGTTAATAAAATACAGGGTGGTTAGGCTCTTGCCCTCACGCACTGTAAATTATTAACTCAACACAGTCAGCCGCGAAGACAACCTAGGTTTCACTGAACCGAAACGAGTATGCAGGTTTATCGCTTAACCACTGCATCAAACAACAACTCGTAACACAGAAAAGCCTTACCCCAGTCTAGCATTACCTAGACTAGCAGAAAACAGGAATAATAATAATCACACAGGGAAATGCATATACAAGTGCAACAAACATAAATCAATCCTATTCTAAGTTAACCCTTCCAAAATAGGCTATCTAATAGGCAAGTATCTAGTGAGAACTCAAGCGATAATACGTTGGCTGACTAGCTCTGCACCAACGGGACCATGGAAGTTAAACAGGCAGGGAAAAGAGGAGATAAGAATGTAAGGTAGTAGAGAAAGTTCACATCAGTCAGAAGAATATATATAGTTAGCAAGGGAAATGAGAAGTCGCTCTGCCTAATGAGTTCTGATGAAAAAATGGCTAGACTTCCCTTTTATACCCGGCCCTCTAGTGAGCCCAACGTGAACTACTAAAGACCGCCCACTGACAACCATTACGTAATTTATCTCTCTCCTCTGGGATAGACAAAGGCTCCCCTAGCACTGAGGGGGGGGGGGGGGGAGTGCTAGTGAGTTAGGCCCACCTCCCGCCTGGTGCACCCACTGACCCCCAACTGTGGCGGTTTCTCTTCCCATCATTACAAATAAGTTTTACACATAATACTTATAACTAATGATATAAAATAGAACTCGTTGACTCAGATGAAAACAAAATACATATTCATAATACTTATAGTACAACGGCTCACATGAACTAAGTTAGGAAACTCTACATAGACTACAGCCAAAGTTCCTGCCCTGACGATCCTAGCGAGAGTGGGGCATGACATGCTCACATGTGGACATGCGTCACATCAGCCATCTGCTGGTGCCGGGCGCCTCTTCAAACCTCCCGCGCCAGCACATCACAGCTGGGTGAGGCAGCATGGCTGATGTATGATGCCTTCAATTTTCGAGTGGCGGTTATTTACACCATCCGAGCATCATGTCTGCCTTCATAATTCATATATTAGCAACATGTATCACATAATGTCATTGTAAGTGAAGTTACAGTGTGATAAGTGCATACATTCAAGTTATATAAATTCCGACGAGTGGCAAGACCCGTGCGCTTCCTGGTTACCATGGCAACCGGCGGCCATCTGGGCCCATGACGCACACACGTATACAAGGCCAGCTGACTGACGCTGGTCTCCCACCACTCTCGCTTTCATTTTATGCCTCTCTCACGCACTCTGCTTATTATACTTTATAGTTAGAATATGAGTTTTAC
Source organism: Paralithodes platypus (assembly GCA_032716605.1). Taxonomy (NCBI): domain Eukaryota; kingdom Metazoa; phylum Arthropoda; class Malacostraca; order Decapoda; family Lithodidae; genus Paralithodes; species Paralithodes platypus. The sequence continues at coordinate 6,374,044 of CM064518.1, forward strand.
ACATTGTTTTAGGCACTTTTGACTTAGAAATATGGGTTTTGCCATTGTATTTTTAGTGGGGAGAGTGTGAGGTGGTGGTGAAGGCAGGCGTGGGAAGAACCACACCATACTTGTTGTTGTGTAGCAACATGACACCTCATCCTCAGCTCGTTTCTTCTAACCCCTACGATGGCCTGGCGGAATTTTGAGGAATGCCATGGGGTCTGGGTCATCCTCCTCCTCCTCTTGCCCACTTGGTGGTAAGTCAACTATGTCATGGGGAGCAGTGGGGGAGCGATACACACTCTTTTCCCTTTGTTCCAACATCGCGAGGCGACGAGGTAGGTCAGACACTCGCGAAGTCAACAGGACGCGCGGTCCCTCTCCCCTCTCCCCACCGCGGCTGGAATTGGGGGTTGCCAAGTATTGCCACTGTTTGGCAACATGATAAGGTATATCCCATACAAATTTGAACTCTCTAGCTACCATAGCAGAAGAGTAAATAAGCTCAAAAGTGGCGGTGAGATAAGTGGGTAAACTGGCTTTCCCCATCCGCATTTGCAAATCATTGCAAAACATGTCACTGAAGCCTGCAAACCCTGTACCCTGGGTAAAGATAGGAGTAAAACCCCCGGACCAACTGGAAAAATCTCAGCTAACAAACCGTGGCAGATTTTATCCCTGGACGTAATGGGTCCTTTTCCCGCAAGCAATGGAAAACTTTTTATCGTCACATCCGTAGACGTATACTCAAAATTCCTCATCGCTTGTCAGATAAAAGACCACAATGCCCTGACCGTCGCAGAGGTGCTAGCCACAGAGATTTTTCCAAATTTTGGGTTACCCATCACCTTGCTCTCATACAACGCCCCAGAAATTTCCGGACACGTATGGAAAGCTTTCACTCAAAAGTGTGGAATAAAGATAACTCATTCCTCACCCTACTAGCCCCAAGGGAAGTCTATCTGCGAACGCAGCCACCGCACCATCAACAACCAACTTAGGACACGTTTAATTGCACTCAACACCTCCGACTGGCCATCACAAGTCAAAATGATCCAGTGGGGAATAAATTCCTGCCCCCGAGAAGATGGCATTACCCCCCACGAACGACTATATGGCGTTGCCCCTCTCCTGCTACCGTTTCATCACCTTGCCCAAACACCCAACTCAGAAGTGACCATTGACCCATTACAACACCTAAAAAACACCCTCCATACAGCACAATTATGTCAAGACCTTCAACGCGAAACTACCACACCCAACAATCCATACTCCATAGGTGACACCGTCATGGTAGCTAAATTACCTGTGATCAATAAACTAGGTTCCCGCTATATAGGACCCTACAAGATATTAAAAGTCCCCAATCCATACCAAGTAATCATCGAGTACCACGGAGAAACCAGAACTTACCGAAATAGATTTGTCAGGATATATCGTCCTTTACCAATAGAGAAAGACAACCAACAACAACCTCCTAATACATCTAGCCAGCCACCTGACACCCCACCTATTCCTACCCAAAAACCCACCATCATTACTACCAAAACTACCCCAGTGGCACCCAAACCCGCCACCAAACAAACACCACGACCCCTCATCACACCACCCCCACCTTCTATTGCCCCTTTCCCACTGATGCGATTTCATACGATTTTCATCGCCGACACTAAGAAATGGGTACATTCGTGACATGTCGCAACAAAATCTTGAACCCTCGCATGATAATCGTTTGACTCGCAAGGCCTCGCAAGGGCCCTCGCGGGGCATCGCAAATGTTCGGATTGTTCAAAATTTGGGACGAGGACTTGCGAGGGGTCCGAACCCTCGCAAGCACCGTCGAACACTGCCGAGGGATCAGCGAGGCCCTCGGAGATCCTCCGCGACATTGGCGAGACATCGACGAGGGTGTCGCACGAAGAAAAAGCGTCGCCGAGAGTATACCCGCCACGGGTATACTTCGCAGAGGCGTGCGAAGGGCAGTGCGACGTAGATGAATGCTCGGAAAACACCTCGCCGAGGCCAAAGAGCACCTTCGGCGAGGTGGGTAAAAAAAAAGGATTAGGCCTATAGTGAACCTGTCGACCCTTTTTTCTATGCACCTCCCGTAAGGGGTTCACCTGTTATTTTCTCTCTTTCTCTCCTTTTCTCTCTTTCTCTGGCTTGTTTCCATTCGGCCCCATTCAGCCAACTGTTTTAAGACGTTTATCCCCATCCAAGTATCGATATCTTCCTGGCGAGCGATAGCGAGCCAGCATTGTATGAAGAAATCCGGCTTTGCCGGAGAAATTTTTCTATCGAAAAATGGACAAATTTAGCTTGCTCTCAAAACAAAAATATATATATGTTGGCTCGCTACCTCTCACCAGGAAAATATTTAAATCTGGATGGGGGTAAACGTCTTAAAACAGTAGGCTGAATGGGGCCGAATGGATACAAGGCAAAGAGAGAGGGAGAGAAAGAGAAAACAAAAAAAGCGAGGTGGGCTCAATTAAGCTGTAATACGTAAACATACAGCAAGGACATTGCCAATCTCCGAATTAAGGGGAGATAGGTCGCTTTTCTGGTCCCCTTTCTTCCTCATGGTTAACCCCCTTAGTTTTTATATTTTATGACGTTCGGCCCATTAGTTTGGCGATTTTAAGACATTTCACCCCATTTCGTTGTCAATATTAAGACTTTTCGTGTCATTTAGGCATTTGAGGCTTTCCTGGCTAGCGATAGCGAACCTGTACTTTTTGAGGAACCGGACTTCGGCCAGGATATTTTTCTATCGAAAAATGTACAAATTGATCTTGAAGGAGGGTGTTGGGGGGTTCTTTATATGCTTGATGGAGGTCTAGGGATGAAACTAAATAAATCATAAACAAATATATAGATGAGCAAATATTACGCCCAGGGGAAACGGACCGTTTGTTTGGTCATTCATTCCTTTATTTCTTAGTTTCCTCACTAGAACTCCATCACACTTAAAACAAAAAACTCTAGACCCCCTTCAAGATAAATTTGTACATTTTCGATGAGATGGGTTGGGTATGAGGGGGGATCTGCTTGGTGTGGGCCAATCGGCGCTCTGCAGACCCCCGTAATCTTGTGTTGATCTCTGACCGTTTTGGTGAGGTCAGTCCTCAAGGCCTATAATTAGGCCTTGTAATTGGAGTTGGGTGTGACAGGGATCTGCCATGTGTGGGCCGATCGGCTTTCTGCAGACTCCTGTTTTCTTATGTTCTTATGTTTGTGCCATGAAATATATGCAAAAAGTTTTCGGATAATCTCGCCGAGGTATCCGCCAAACCATCGCTTAATTCGCCGAAGACGTCGCAGAACATTCGCCGAGGATTCGTTCATCCTTCGCATTATTTCGCAATATTTTATTCAAATGTGACAGTTCTCGCCGAGGTCATCGGCGAACTATCGCTCAATTTGCCAATGACGTCACATAATGTCGCCGATTACGTCGTATTCATCGGCGACATCATCGCCGAGTGTAAACTTGTCAACGGTTTTTAACGGTCAAAATCATTGACGTCGCACAAATTCGTTGCGAATTGACAAAAGTACGTCCTCGGCGACGAAAATCGTATGAAATCGTATCAGTGGGAAAGGGGCATTATCACTTCACTCAACCCCCTCCACCCATAAAAACACCACCACAACAACAAAACACAAGCGCACCATCAAACCACATCTACGCCCATATTACAAACTCCGCCCCCGCCCCCAGCCACGTCCTACACATCATCTCATAAAGAAGAAATTCCCCCCACAAAACACACCCACCAAACCCCCAACAAGTCTCATAAACCAACCCCACCCCAAACACCCACCCACCTCTCCCCCACATTCTCACCACCTTCACCCAAACGTACATGTGCGCAACCATCACCCACACTGTCTCCACTCACCTCCTCCCCTGCCTCACCCAAATCCACCATATCCTCATCTTCCCCCCTTACTGCACCACCCAAAACCCTACCACAATCCCTAATCCTCCAACCCCACCACTTACCTCCACCTCAACTCACCAGCCATCACCCCCATCAATTACCACAAACCCATACTTCACCTAATTCTTCATCTTCACCCCTCCCATCCTCATCTAACTATCAGCAACCCACACCCTCAACCCCATCTAGCCATCAACCTCCCTGAATAACCCAACCCACCATCACACCTCGCCTCGCCCCCTCCCAACCTCTCACCTTACCCATCCACCGTCCCTTCAAACCCCATAATCCCCCCCCCCCCCAAAAGTCATCCATTTCTCAACAAATTACTATACACCCTAACCTCACCGCTCAACCTACCACCCCCAATCCTCACCCACAAACCCCAGCCACCACCACACCATCAGCATCCTCTGAAACCAGCCCAGAACTGCCTCCCAGACCAAGTTTTACCACTAGATGAGGCCATCTGACTCAACCCCCAGTTTGATTTTCTCCAATTCAGTTTCGTAAACCTCACAGCACCCCTCCTCCCATAACACACAAAACAAAACACACAACACACACAACCACTCCTAAAACACTCAGAATATCATCAGCAACAAACACAAATTCAGCCTTCCCACATACCCATTTTGACACATCCATAATCCCTAGTACTTTCGCGTCCGCAAGAGTCATTAAAACCCCTCAGGTCATTGACCGGGTCATCACTTGCCCTCGCACCACCACCAGAGCAACACTAACCTCCTCTAGCCACCGCCGGAGATGCCATTCACTCTCCACCATGACGATCCACGCCCTACATCAGCAAAGTGAAGTGGTCCGCTGATCAAGAACGATTCTTCAAAATCCGGTACCGAGACAAAGCTCAGACAGCCGCGATCATAGAAGGCAAACCCTCGTTCCTCACCGTCATCACGAACGGTCAACACACTCCGGATCATCGTTCCCTAGACTGGTGGGAATACCTCAATGACATTCTGATGTACACACGCCACGGAAATACCTACTGTTTCCGGCTCGAATCACGGGGCTGTGTCTATAATTCCCAAGGGGGAAGTAAAATAACACAAATAACGAAGACCCCCACAATCAAGAAAAGGAAAACCCCCGAGGAACACGGAATGAAACAAGTAGGAAAGCGCGTCAAGAACAAAGAGGAAGGAGAAACTAAACTAAAACCAACAATGAAGGAAGCAGGAAGAACAAGGAAAGAAGTTACCAAGATGTCCCACATTCCAGCTCCCCACATCATCAACCAGAGTCACGAGAAGAGGAAGAACGAAACCATATCACCCACGACGAAGATTAAAGTAGCAGCAGAAGAATTAGTAATAATAAAACCACGGGGAAGTAATAATTCACAAAAGATACAAAATGGCCGCACCGATCATCAGAGAAAACGTATCCCAACAGAAGACAAAGAAGAAACTGAAATAAAAGCAACAACACCGAAGACGGAAGAAGGGAGAATAAACTACACACGATACCCCGTATTCCAAAATTACCCAACATCGACAAGAAGAAGAACAAAAATCAAAATATACAAACCCGGACCGAAGATAAGGACATCCGAGCGTCAACTGAAAAAGAAAAAAAAAACATGCATGGCCAAAACACGTGTACGAGATCATCACCAGAAATTCATGAGTAATATCCGCACCAATATAACAACTAATATTACTTCCACGCACTCCACGAACAACAGACGAGACGCCAGGATTGCCAAAATTACACCAGAACTTCCTACAACACCAGGCAAAGACATTCTCCTAATATCAACGTCACAAGAAACACACAAAAGGAGAATAATGTTCAGCCAGAAGCAGAAGGGCCAGTATCACCATCATAGGACAAGTGACTTACGCCCTCCTTCTACCCAAAGGCCGACTCACCTGCCCGCGAACCTCTAAGGGGCCCTCCTAATCCCCTTAGATCTGCCCCACCTGGACATATGACCTTGTGACCCCCGCATACCTACACCAGGACATCTCAGCAAAAGTCGTCACTATCTCAACAAAACCTGAACAAGGCAAGCAATTCTAGGGCTTTCATAACACTAACATATTAATGGTGAATACTCCTAAAATTAACTCCCTTTCAAGTAAGGATAAACGGCATGCCCAATATTCTGAAAGGTCTGTAGGAGTCTTTTCCCTACTGATGAATTGTTGTTATACATGCCATGGTATTGTATTAACATTAGTCCCTAATAGGCTGCACCTTTTATAAGTATAAGTATATTTTCCGGACATGTCCGAAACATGCTTTTACTATTAACCCGGCAGCTGCAGGGAGACTCTTAACCCTCTCCGACATATGACGCGATTTTGAGCCTATTAGGGATACTTTAAAGCCTTTGTTACCATCAGGGGTATTTAGAAATCTTTAGTTTAGTTACTTCAACCTCTGCAGTTGTCTTTGAGTTAGCTGTGGGCAGAAAACTAATTTTGGAGAGGTAATTATAAGAGTGAGAGAACTATATTTCTTATTGCTAATCTGGCAACCTCTGCATCATATGTGCGTGAAAGGGTTAAGAGGTTTTACTGGGTGATTGCGGGGTTACTGTTAAGATCCTAGGCCTATTTTTTTTTTTTTTTAAACACCCCAGTGGCACTTAAAAAAAAAAAAATTGTGTTTAAGTGAGATAATTCCCCTCCATACCTCCAATCACTCCTTCACATGTGTCAAAGTCCCCTCCTTCCCCCCCCACCCCCCCTTCAATTATCACCTATTTTCCCTGTAATTCCATTATTCATTGGCATATTTTCGTGTCACCATCTTCAGGCCGGTTCCATGCTGTTGTCATGTGACTAACGAGTATGTTGCGTAAGGTAGGGTGTGGGTGAATGAGTCAGTCAAGCTCCAGGCCTCGCAAGGGGAGGGTCTGGCTCGCTGTGCTCCACAATTCATGAATGAACCGCTTGGTAATAATTCGCGATTTTGACCATCCAAACAATATTCCCACTTGTTTTATTGTTGTTACAGGTTACTATCATCATATTAAACGTAAAATAGGCGCATATGGATAAGTATTAATTATATTTATGGTAAATTAACGATTTTAGTGAGGAATTAATCAGAATACCTACGCACAGGGGTATGGTGTATACTACAGGGGCTGCGCAGCTTAGAGGTTAAAACTGCGCCTCCACAAACTATCTAAGGATACTTGGCATGTCAAGATCGTTTGCATAGTCCAGGGCTCTGTGAGATACCTTAACCAGGCACTCTGCATATAAAAGTCCTTAGTACATTTGATTCAATGACATGTTATTGAACATTTGTAATTAAAAGGTTTAAACACCGCCCCGAGTTCTTTGAACCTCTTACAACGGTCAGTGGTATTCGAGGAATAGTAATGGTCATGACCTTATTATTTACTCACGTTAGCCTGATATGTTGTCCTTATGCCATGGCATCTGAGATAATATATTAACCTCTCGGCTGCACATGGGGGGTATGAGACACCACACCCCTGTGTGCACGTATTTGAGCTGTTCCCATCACTAACATCGTTATTTTACCATAAATACCGTTAATACTTATTCATATGCGCCTATTTTACCATTAATATGAAGATATTAACCAGTTACAACAATACAAAATGTGGAAACAGCGCTTGGATGGTCAAAATCGGCGATAGAGGCCGGGAGTTACATAACATATGACTGAGGCAGCCTGCCAGCCAGCCAGCCTGCCAGACGGCTGGAGAGACACTGTTGCGCAATACTCTCTCTCTCGCTCTTTCCCACGCTTGGTAACACTGATGACAACGCCCTGCTTGCAACTCGCTAATGTTAGCACAAAAATAGATCACAGAATAAGGGAATAACAGGGAAACTAGGTGATAATTGAAGGAGGGGGGGGGGGGGGAGTGGGGAAAGAGGGGATGTGGAGGAGTGATATTTGGCATGGCCCAGGGGCAAAAAAAAAAAAAAAATTCAAGTTTTTTTGGGGTGTTTTAAATGGATTTTTTTAGGCCCAGGATCTTATGAGTCTTCCTGAAGTCGCCCGGGGAAACTCTTAAGAGTCTTCCCGCATTTGCCGGGTTAAAGACCCCACATCAAGAGTACCTGAACGGAACTTCACCACCCACCGATTAATATAACGGTCAGGACAGTCGAGTAACTGTAGCTATATGCTAAAACTACTCACGTTAGTCCGATGAAGTGCCCAGTGTCATGACACATAAGGAAGCTTCATTTAAGACCCCATACCCATTTATCCATCTGTAACTCACCTAGCTGATCCACACGACAGTCCAATCTGGACGGCCCAACGGAAATGCAGAAGATCCCAAGCTGTTCCTTCAACTCACCACTACTCCAGATCCAAGTGTTAGCATAGGAGTACATATTGAAACCTAGAAAGAAGTCGATACCAGTGACGAGGTATAAATATCTAAGTTAGAGTCCGCCCCGAATGACTCTACCTATTTCCTACACAGTGTATTACTCCGTAGAGTTCTCCAGCATTGACTCTACTTGAATTCCCAAAAGTGTTCACAGGTGTGGAGATATCTCAGAGTATAATATAATCAATTACTCTATACCATATTCATGACGTGCCAGTGACTTAGCACCATCGACTCCTTAGTGAAATCCTTGTCTGTTGCACCAGTGTTCAAAGTGTTAATCTGAATATAATTACATAGCAATCTCTGTGGCACGACTTCTAAATCTAAATCAAGAGTTGAGTGAGTGAAACAAGAAACAAACTAAGACATATTGTATACCTGCTTTCCATCCAGATCCTCGAACGTGCTAGGACAACTTTTAATGTTGTATATATATCTATTTATATTTAATTACCAATATTCCATATATACTCATTCATGTCTGTCTAAATTAAGAGATACATAAATAAAACAATTGTTCATAAACCTTACTCAGTGTTATATATATCCTCTATCTATCTTCTATGCATGGGTTGTGTGATCTTTGACTTCTCCAGTTAAGTAGGACCTACCAAATCCAATCTTAAAACCTGGTAAAAACACTGGTATAACAATTATATATGTTGGATTATTTCTAATGATGCCCAACCAACAATGACCATTTGGCTGGAAATGTGACACTTTCAATTACATAACTTTTTAACATATTCTAGCTACTACCGAAAAGCTATTGTGTTCAGTGTATGAAAAACATATATAGAATAAAGAGTCAATAACCGCTGCTTTCTCAGTGGGCCACACAACACTATGGATGTATTGTCATTTATAATGCATTCCGCCTAGTGTTTGTCGCTCCTGAGGTTCAGTTATTTCGTTCCAATATAATTATATTCATCGTCATGTCTTTTAGTCTGCTAGAAAATGTTACTTTAAAATCTAGGATTTCTTTGGTACTTTCAGTATGATTTCCAGTATTTATGTTTTTTTGGCAATTGTAATCATCCAATGGTTATTTGAACAAAATTATTCTACTGAGACAATATATTAAAGTGTTATCTAGTTGTTTAGGCAAGGTCAAGAATGTTTTTGCAACGTGTTGGCTGATTAACGAGTTGCACGAGCGTCTTGCAAAATATTGTACGGTATAGCTCTCGTTCAAGGTGGGATAATAGGTTCCCACCCACCCCATGTGTTCACTCTATGTGTTTATCCAGCTCACTGTTAATCTCTCTTTACTATCCAGAGTTAAGACAATTTATGTGCAAATGAGAGTAAAGGTGGCGTCACACCAACAATTCCCCAGAGTGTTTACAACCCAATACCGAATTATGGCACGCGAGTCATAGCTAAACATCTAGGAAACAACACATCATCGGTTAACCCCTTGAGTATTATGGCGAGTTTTATAAGTTTAGTTTGGCTATCATTAGACGATTTTATTAAGCTTAGGAAGGAATTGTGAGTCAGAGGGATGGTTGAGATAGTTGTTACCCCTTTGGCTGTTACAGGGCCTTCCAAAACTGAATACAATCGCCTACTGATAGCCAAAATCAAATGTCAAAACGTGTCATAATCCTCAAGTAGCGAAATCTCTAAGTTTAATTAAGTCGCTATACTTGGTAACGGTCGTACATTAGTTAGTAAAAAAAAATGGCAAAATATGAAAACAAAAGTGTTGAAGTATGTTAGGCCTTCTAGACTGTCTGGGTGACGCCATGTTATGACAATAATAATTAAGGTGAAATATGTATTTGTTTATATATTAACCCATTTTGTTTAATGATTTAGTTTTCAACCTAAACCTCCATCAACCTTAAAGCAATACCTCCAAGACATGGTCGTGCTCCTTATCTCCGCGTTATTTCTTCGTCTATGCTAATGTATCTCCTCTTTTCTCCTCCTTCCTCTGTTTATCCTTCCTCATACCTCCTCTCTCACCACTACCTCACAATATCTGGCCGTTCCCGCACCACTGGACTCTTCTGCTGACCCATCTAAAGAGTGCTTCCCTCTGCGGTCCTCCCTCAGTTTACTTTGGACTTTACTGCCGGAAGGAGTGTCGTGTCCCGCCATTTTACCAGTTGGTTTATTCTCGCTGGTGGGATGTAGGGAGGAGGGGGAAGGGGTGGCTTGTAGGAGAGGGAGGGGTGGAGGACGAGTGTTTGAGGTGAGACGTTGGGTTGGAGGGAAGAGGGGGGGGGGGGGGGGGGGGGGCTAGTAGGAGAGGGAGGTGAGGAGGCGAGTGTTTGAGGAGGAGGGAGGTTGACGTGAGAGGTTAAGTGTTGAGGGTTGGTGTTAAGTAAAGGAGGGGGGAGGGGTATATTGTAGGAGAGGGTGAGGTGTGATGTGGAGAGTAGGGGAAAGGGAGGGGGGTGGAGAGCTTGTAAGAGAGGGAGAGATGTAGGTTGAGTGTTTGAAGAGGATGAAGCTTAATTGAGGTGAGAGGTTTTTGTGGGGAGGAGGGGGAAGGGGTGTATTGTAGGAGAGGGAGAGCTGTGATGTGGGGAGGAGGAGAGCTTGTATCAGAGGGCGGAGTGTAGGACCAGTATTTGAGAAGGATGGATCTTGAGGTGAGAGATTGAGTTGTTGAGGGTTGGTGTTAAGGGGGTGTTATTGTTTTGTTAAGTTGTTTTTCATAAGTGTATATATATTTTTGAGTTCGCGATCTAGACCTCTATCAAGTAAAACAAAAAAAGGTCACCCAAAAGACCCCCATTTAGGCTAAATTTTAACAATAATCGGTAGAAAACACTATTAAATTATAGGCTCCCTATCGCTCACCAGGAAAGGATCGACACCTAAGTAGCACAAAAGGTCTAAAATAAATGGGGCAAAAGGTCTAAAAGAAATGGGGCAAAAGGTCTTAAAATCGCCAAACTAATGGGTCGAGCGTCATAAAATCTCATAACTAAGTCGGGCTAAACATTAGAGAGAAGGGCTACAGAAAACCACCTCTCACCCAAAATCACCTGCAGTATCCTAGAGTCTGTATGCACAGCCTGTATGGCAGAAACTTCATGGTGCGACTGATTGAATGACAGAAGATAGACTGGAACAAGACCTCACAGGCTTCACATTGATGATCGGTTGGATGTACAAGCTCTACAAGAAAAGCACCCACCTACACCTAGGGACCTAAACCTCCCCACTGCCCCAAATGACCAGATGTGCCAACCTTTAGTTGTCACGAAGGAGCAGGTGGTTGCCGCAGTGACTTCATTCCCAGCAGGTTCAGCCGCGGGCCCAGATGGTATCCGACCCGCCCACCTCAAAGGCCTCTTGGGTCAGGGATCAGGAGCTGCTGGGGAGGCACTCTTGGAAACCCTCACCAAATTCATCAACATGGTTTTAAGAGGGGAAGTACCCGACTGTGCCACACCCCTATTTTTTGGGGCATCACTCTGTGCACTGGCAAAAAGATGGCGGTGTGCGCCCAATAACAGTAGGGAACACCTTCCGCCGCCTTGCCACAAAGGTGGGTTTGAAACCACTCTCGAATGGACTAGGTCAACACTTAAGACCAGTTCAACTAGGTTTCGGAACTCCAGGGGTGTGTGAAGCTGCTGTACACGCAACCCGCACCTACCTCAGCCAAGCCCAAGAAAAACGAGTGCTTCTAAAGATTGACATGCAGAACGCATTCAACAGCATTCGCAGGGATGTCTTCCTCCGTGCAGCTCAAGAACACATCCCCACTCTGTACCCCCTACTTTGGCAGGCTTATTCCAAACCTTCAATCCTGATTTTTGGCGAGACGGTAATCCCATCAGCGACCGGGTTACAGCAGGGAGATCGAGGTGGTCCTGCTCTTTTCTCAATAGGGGTGGATGCAGCAGCTAACAAAGTAAGGTCAGAACTGAATGTATGGTACCTGGACGATGCAACCTTGGGTGGGTCAGTAGAGAACGTTCTAACCGACCTAAATAACATCGTAACTGACCTCGGCCAGGCTGGGCTAGTGATAAATGACACCAAATGTGAACTTGTCCTCCTCAACCATACACGTGAACAAGGAGAAGAGACTCAGGCCCTGTTTTGAGACATATTGCCAGATGTAAAGATCCTTCAGGAGCACCAGCAAACCCTATTAGGTTCCCCACTAACTCTGGCAGCAATCCCACCAGCACTTCAAGTTAAAAAGGAGGAGCTTCAACGTCTCGTGAGTCGCCTGATACACATCGATGCCCACTCAGCTCTGGCCCTGCTCAAGAACTGTTTCTCCATCCCAAAACTCCAATACCTCCTGCGCACATCGATGACTTACACGAACAATGGTGGCCTCCAAGAATTAGACAGCATAATCCGAGAAGCAGTGACCAGCATCACCAATGTGGAATTTAAAGAACGGGCCTGGACACAAGCCACCCTTCCTGTCCGCCTCGGGGGCTTGGGCATACGGAGAGCCTCGGATATTGCCTCCCCAGCCTTTATCTCTTCCCTCATCGTGACCAACGACCTTGTAGTGTCCATCCTTTCTTCTCAACCCAGAATGACACTTAATGGGGACGTAACAGCAGCGATTAACACCTGGAAGGGAAGTACAGGAGTAGAGGAGGAGCCTCAGGGTACCTCCAGGAGCAAACAGAAAGCGTGGGATACCATCTCGGCGAAGAAAACTCAAGAAAATCTCCTAACCAATGCAGACCAGGTTGCAAAAGCACCCCTCCAGGCAGCCGCCCGTTCGGAGAGTGGCTTGTGGTTACACGCCATCCCCATCCCACCTCTTGGAACTCACTTGGATGCTGAAGCGCTCCGGGTTGCCATCGTGCTCAGAGTGGGTGCGGCAGTTTGTCACCCACACACTTGCAAGTGTAGTGGGGGGATGGATGCTCAAGGTCACCATGCCTTGTCATGTAATTACAACGCAGGCCGCCTGCCAAGACACTCTGCACTAAATGATGTCATAAAACGGGCCCTGCAGAGTGCTAACCGTGCATCAATCCTCGAACCACATGGACTTCACAGAGAAGACGGCAAACGGCCAGATGGGATGACCACTTTCCCTTACAAGAATGGCCGGTGCCTCGTGTGGGATGCCACATGTGTTGACACTTTCTCCACAACCAACATTGCCAGAAACGCCGACGAAGCAGGTGAAGCCGCCCGGATAGCAGAAAATAAAAAGCGAGAAAAATATCAAGCCATCGCCAGAAATCATCAGTTCGAGCCCCTGGCATTCGAAACTTCAGGAGTCTTCGGCCCTACCACCCTTAAGATGGTGAATGAAATAGGCCGTAAAATCAGAGAAGTTTCAGGAGAACCCCGGGAAACCCTCTGGCTCAAGCAAAGACTAGGGATGGCTATCCTCCGGGGCAATGCCACCAGCGTCATGAGCTCAGTTCGACAGGACTGGGTCATGCCACTGTGTGAGGCCCGGGCAGGAGTGGTGTATCCGTAGTCTTTCCACAGTAGGGTAAAACAAAACATAAACTTTATTTGTATGTAACATGTGTGATGCACATAAATAAAAGGGGATGTGTCGGATGGTTGAAAGCCACAGTTGCTCGCGCGTTTGGGGCTAGCAACACGTATTATGAAAAACATGTATCCTCCTTCATTCACTGTCCCCCCTTCACTCACTCAACCCCACAATTTGCCGGAGGATAACAGGTTTTTCACAATACGTAGACGGAGGTCTTTTTAAAATTAAAGCTCTTAGCCTATGCCCGAGAGTGAGTAGTTGGAATATACAAAATACAAAATAAAAGGGACTTAGTGGATGTTGGTGGCCTATGTGACCTATAGGCCCCGCAGATGCTTAATGAGAAAGATAATGGCAGAAGTCAATATATTTTACCTATATTAGGTAAATCAGTCATAAGGACTAAACAGCAAATGATGCAACAAAGAATTGATTGAGTGGATTATGTTAATTTTTAAATCTATATTTGTATTAATTTCACCACAACACCAAACACCCCCAATGCAATTAATGAAAGCATATATGTGATCCACCGGTATTCGAACCTGGGTTATCACACACTGATTTTTAAACACTCTAATCATTACACCACCAGGACGGTTAAAGGTTTATGCACACGCCTACGACTTATTATCCATTCTCGAATACTGGATATTAATCTAATCATGTTCATATTCCCAACTGCGCTATGGTAGCATAATGTTTAAGTGAGAGGAAAGAATATTCATGGGGCACAGATTATATAGACCGGCCTCGCTACGAGATATCACTGAACGTACTAATAATCTCTATTTTTATTAATTTCACCACAACACCAAACACCTCCAATGAAATTAATGAAAGCATATATGTGATCCACCAGTATTCGAACCTGGGTTATGTTAGCAAAGCGATACGCTATTATAGGTAGCGCCAATGAACTTGACACAATTCTTGATCCCTAATCTCTCTGTAACTCAAAAGGGCCTAGAACAAACTGGCTGTAAATATCCACCCTTATTTCCTGGTGGACTCTTCCCAAATGATAGAAAAGTCAGCCTGATTGCTTTCATTGATTTCGAGTTATAAGAAGTTAAGGGATAAAGATTATTGTCAAGTTCGCTGACGCTACCTATAGTTAGTTAGCAGTGAGGGTCTGTTAGGTGATGCCAGTAGTAGGTAGTGGAATCTTGTAGACATTCCGGCGTACCGTAGATTCTGGGATCGGCAAGGGTACTACCAGGCCGCTGACGGAGTATTTCATGGGGAGTGAATGACATTAGTTTGAGGTACTGGCAGTCTGGCCGCCGGACCTTAAAGGGGACAGTGGGTATTTTTTAGGGTCTATTAAGTTATATATTAATTTATTTTTAGTTTCCTCGTAAGACCTTCACCAAGCTTAAACAAATCATCCATTAGATCCCACTTCAAGATAAATTTGTAAATTTTTCGGTAGAAATATGTCACAGCCGAAGGCCGGTTCCTCAACAATTACATGCTCGCTATCGCTTGCCAGGACAAAATCGACACCTAAAATATTGACAACTATATGGGGTGAAAGATCTTAAAATTCAAATTCAAATTCAAATTTCAAATTCAAATTCAAATTCAAATAGTTGTATTGTTATATGACAAATATACATAATACAATAATAAGTTATGTTAAAAGGTTATCACATAACAAAGAGGACTTGATACCTATTGGTATATGTCCTGAAATACTACTATACTAAATACAAAATTGGAAGTAGTGGCGAATGAAGAAAAAAGAGATATGCACCCAAACCCAAATATAAAGAAAAATATTATAATTTTAACCAGCAGAAGTATCTGCGGTATAAGTAAATAGTATACTTACATAAATCCAAACATACCTAAACATACACACACATCTACATATCCGCATCCCACACATATTCACACATTCAAACTATCACACACTTGTACACATAGTACATACTTAATTGCATGCAAATCAGACCATGATGATGATGATGGCTTGAGTAAAGTAGGAGATTGGAGAGTTTTGGAGAGAGGAAGATAAAGTGGAGAAGTGCGAAGTACAGTAGGAGATGAAAAGTTCTCGGGCTCAACCAAGAGTGCTCCATTGTCTATATCAGACCATAAACAGACACTAAGCTTATATAAATATAACACTGCACATTTACAATCATACGCAGTCACTCACATATTTATTAATTCATACAAACTCACAAATAACATTCATAGTTACACACGTATCCATTTACCGAATACAATACATCACCACATACACACAACAGCTATAAAAGCAAATGAACGCAAAACCTTATACATTCCTTGCGCTCACTAATAATAGTTAGATGATAACCCAAACAATATGCCGCAGCAATCCCTGCCTCCTGCCCCACACTCCCCCGTCAATACCAGCACGCTCCAGGACACAAATCCCGGCTCTCGAATTGAATAGAGCAATTTCGTCAGTTCTTTACATAGTACTTGTTTTTCATTGTTACGTTTTATTGTTCAAGAGTTTATATCAGGCCAAGACCAATGTCTCAGGGCGCACACATACATGACATACATGACATCAAAATTGTATGTGTTAATAAATACTATGATCACTGCATGCTGTTAATGCTGAACACAGAATATTGATATACATTATAGTGTGGAGAGCAGCTTAAAATTATAATAAACGACGAGGATGGCACTGCCAACTGGGGAGGGTTTATTTAATGGCTTATGTATTTTAATATAGATTATTTGTCTTCAGTTTTCTCACTAGACCTTCATCGAGCTTAACAAAACATCCCCAAGATCCCCCTTCTGGATTGTACATTTTTCGTTGACAAATGTCCCGGCCTACATCGCTCGCCATGAAAAGATCGTCACCTAAATGGCACGAGAGGTCTTAATATTGACAAAGAAATTATGCGAACAGTCTTAAAATCGCCAAGCTAATGAGCCGAACGTCTTACAATCTGAAGAGTAATGATAGAGAAGGGGGCTAAACAAAATATATTTATCCCCCTTTAGTAATAAAATGCATAATACATTCTACGACAGACAGCATGACAGTATAAATTGCTTCTCCCTGACTGTGATATATATTTATGATGGCAATATATTCCTACAAATATTTATAGTGACCATCATTGTAACATTAGGTACAAGTGTTTCAGTGATTATAGCACAACTCTCTCATATAAAATACATAGTTGAGCTTGTTAGGAGATAACAAATGATTGTGTGTGGACTTTAAGGGGAAGTATATAGTTTGCTCCCTAGAAGCTCATCAAGCTTTAAAGATTACCCACTTTCGAGATAATTTTGTACATTTTTCAGTAGAAACATGTACCGCCTGAAGGCCGCAGCCTCCTAAATTACAAGCTTGCTATCGCTCCTTAGGAAAACATCGACACCCAAATGGCATGAAAGGTCTTATTACTGACAAAGAAATGGGGCTAAAGGTCTTGTAATCGCCAAACTAATGGGGTAAACGTCTTAAATTCTCAAAACTAATTGGGCTAAGCATGAGGGAGAAGGGGGTCCAAAGGAAATAAACAACACCTTCCCTTTAGGTCAAGAGGGGATATGTGTGGGATATCTTTTACTGAAAGAACACCCATACCAGTACTGTATGTGTACGAACGAATCCAAATAGGCTTTTGTAATTTGGGTTTACCATTAAACTATTAATAATAATAATAATAATAATAATAATAATAAACGGTTTATTAAAGAATGGCAGCCTCATGAGCTGAAAATACACATTTTACAATTTAGTGGATGAACATGAGATGTACAGATATGAGGATGGTAAGCTCAGTTTACAAACAAAATAAATAAATACAATAATGATGCATGTGCAGAATACAAATTATCATAAAATAACCATGAGAGTAAGTGATATACAGTACATATACACATTTATTTACTTACTCATATACAGAACATACGTATATACACGTACGTGCGCACATACATATACATACATATATAGGAACATAAGAACATGCAGTAAGTGTGCACATGTCCGTATACACAAACGCTCACGTATGCACACAAACATACATACATACAGAAACTGTTTTGGTATGGTCAGGGTAAAGAGGGTGCAGCAATTCAAGTCCGTATATGGTCCGTATGGTCAGGTGCAGCCTACTACAATGGGAGGTTAATCCTCGGAAGTGTAGGTGTGTGTGTGTGTGTGTGTGTGTGTGTGTGTGTGTGTGTGTGTGTGTGTGTGACAGAAGGCGAAATATGGAAGAGCTGGGCGTTCTATTGTTAAGGGTGGAAATACATGGATGAAGATACGCGAACACTTAATAATAGATAATGCTTATGCATAGATTTATAATCAGAAGTTGCGCTAGTGAGCAATATGTTCTCGCTCATATGTACGTATATTTACATACATATGTGCATATGACCATATAAATACACGTACAGTACATATATATATTATATACCTTATATTCTCAACCGGGCTCGAACCATTGACAGCACATACACACAGACATACATATACATAAATATATGCACATTACATGCATATATGCTCTTCTCTTATCCTACCTGATACTCTCAGCCGGGCTCGAACCACAAACAGTATACACTATAGACACATATATATATACATAAATAATGCATACATACATACACATATACGCACACATACATACACATATACTGCTCATACATAGATACATATATACACATATACATAAACAAACTCAAGCAAATACATACATAATTATATTCTAATACACACACATTGATCATAATATACTGCACAGTTATAAATTATTATTTACAACATTAATTCATTAATTGTAATTTTCATATAATTGTGTGATACTTCATATTTAACAGTTAAATTTAAAGCAGTTTCAAGCAAAATAGCAAGAGCTAAATTATGAACTCATGCCTACAGTAGATGTACACATGTATATCGTAAGCTTGTTTGTGTATGTGTAGAACATTCACAGAGCCGTGAATGGACAAATTATACCCACATAACGGAGAAAGGTTTTGTTATGAGGACACATAACTTTCTCCCTCCGAGGTCCTCTAGAGGATTCCACAGGGTATCATTTCGTTATTCGTGATTCTAATAATTATTATGCTCACATGAATTTTATATTATAATGATAACAGTAAAAACAGTTTATCGATTTTGTAAGATATCCATATATATATATTTTTTTTTGCTGAGGTTTCATCATAGCATTTGTATAGCATTTAAATTGTATTTTACCAAGGAATATTTAATTTCCATTGATTTGTGTATTTCACCCCTTGTCTTTACAGTAACCCTTCGACAACAGTCACCATAAACACACTCAAGCACACTATCTCTCTCTCTCTCAGACTGTATCTTCATTATGTATCCTACTGCGGTACTCCTACGCCCAAAACATACACACACACACACACACACATCATGTATGCCATGTTCGACAAGAGTTTTTCCGGCTGTTCAGAACCAACCAAACTTCCTACTGATTGGGAAGAAGGATAAGAAGCCTGAGAAGGGATATATGTATTGGAATGTAGTCCTTGGACCTCAGTACGTATTCCAAGACAAACTCCATTACTTTATATGGGAATGATTATATTGCTACTGTATTCCTACCCAGTCAACATGTACGATACTTATAATAATAATATTGTAATAATGTCACAGTACTTATCATTCCAATTATAACAATTCACCTATCACATTGACTGTTCAGGAATTTGACAACACTTTAGTAATAATGACCGACAATGATGATATTTTTACTTTAATGTATTTAATAAACACACATACACACTAACTCATCATACCATGAATAGCTGCAGACAACCATCCCCAGAGCGATATACAGTTGTCCACAGGAACCGTACTCACACTGTGATTTTATAATTGACTTACAAGACTAGTTTGTTATGGAACCGTAACTTGATAAATTTAGGGTGTTCCGTGGCGTATTGGTTAGCGAGATTGTTTCACAGTCCAGCAAATCGGGGTTCGATTCCCCCTCGGAAGGAGACATTTGAGCAAGTCACCTTTGTTTCACCTAGCTGTATAAATAGGAACCAGCTGGTATAAGCGGACTGTTGTAAAGTGCCCTCTGAGATTGGTGGTCTGTTACCAGTTGGAAGGTTACAGCCACCTCAGCCTTCGAATCCAGTGCTTTGGTATTAGTCAGAAGGCTACCGTCCAGGTTACCCAATCATTCGAATCCAAAAACCAGATGTTGCCAATTTCAACACTGGGTTACCGCCTGAGTAGCCTATAGTGAAAAAATAAACATGGACTGTACTGTACAAGCTTCATCCTCTTGATGTTCCGTCTCACTCAGACGTTAATGAGGACCTGCGATGTAAACCCCTGTGGCTCAGCAGTATTATAGGGTAAATTTTATAGCGTCATTTATTCTATACTCATGTAGTTTCATGTTTTTATAACAATTCATTTATATGTAGAACTCCTAATTTGATCATACTAAAATATCTTCCATACATTCCATACATATAATCACAGAATGGATGCAAATGTATGTGTCCAACTGAACAATGTAGAGGTCATTACCCTCTGTCCATGTACGGCAGAGATTAAACTGGAGAGAGTGGTGGGTGGGTCGGGTTACAGGGAAGGTGTGACCAGGATTGATGGTCAGGTCAAAAAGGTCAAGATCAAGTAGAACCACCCGTTACTGGGCGGGTGCCCAACCCCGAAAGGAGTTGAAATAGGGGAGCTATCCCCCCCCCCGCCAAAGGCGGCTTTCTAGGGCCTTACCTAGCTGATGCTTAGAGGATTGGGTTCTAGTCATGTGGTGATGGGCTGGTCTATCCGAGTGAGAAGTGAGCAATCTCTGCCATACCCATAGCTTACTCTGACTGTTCCTTTTACTTATATATCTTCTAGATCTCAAGTGGCGGCGTCTTTTCCGTGGATTGACCTCCCTACTGCCAACCTAGAAGTTGACAGATTGGGAGCCAAAGTGTCACATTTTTCCCTTACCCCTCAACTTTCCCTTCATAATTGCTGAGGGGCACAGGGCCTTGGGTGGGGTTTTGGTTTCCCGGGCGTTTCCGCACCCTCCTCAGCTCCCCGCCTTGGAGTGGCTTCGATCACCCCGGGCTTTGTTAGTGGTAAGCAGGGAGGATTTTGTGGGGGCACTCATTTATGGCCTTGGCCTTGCTCGAGACCTTGGGGCAGTTCGGCCAGACAGCCTGGGGAACAACAACAACAACAACCACCCGTTACTCCTTTACTTATGGAGTGGGAGAGTGGAATAGAAGAAGACAAAATACGTTGGTAGCAGTATAGATATTGCAATGATGTTGAAAACCAGAACATAAATATAAAAAGATGTGAAAATGTAGGAATGGTCTATGAATGTGATGTTGGTGTATAATGAGTTAGCTAATATGGAGAAAGAGAGAGAGAGCATGTTTCGGTCAAGCAACACTATACTACTTATTTAAGTCATTATAGTAATATATGCCTTCATAGATTCGTTTGGTTGATTTGTCGATATTAAAGGTGCACATTGTTATTTAAAGTTAAACCCTTTTTGTATAATATATCCAGTAATATATATATATATATATATATATATATATATATATATATATAGTATATATATATATATATATATATATATATATATATTGAGAATATATCACAAATACACGTGAGCCACTAAATGTTTCTAGTCTCTCAGTGGGGATCGAACCATTGACCATCAGGAGGATAGCCGACGCTTTAATCAATTACATCACGGCAGTGGTGTAATTGATTAAAGCGTCGGCTATCGTCTTGTTGGCCGATGGTTCGATCCCCACTGAGAGACTAGAAACACAATATATATATATATATATATATATATATATATATATATATATATATATATATATATATATATATATATACCGGTATGTATATAAATATATATATATATATATATATATATATATATATATATATATATATATATATATAAATAATATATATTTATATATCGTCAGCTGCTGATCAAAGGGTCGGGCAGGCCAAACTCGCTCTGTCAAAATGTTATTGGTATATGTCAAGCCAGGTCAACTTGACCTAGCAATTCGTGACAAACGCCTAATGTTCATGGCTAACCATTCACGGGAAATACGGCGTCTAGCAATTAAGAAAAAAAAAAATACTAATAATAATTGCAACGTGTGAAATATAATCACACCTACACAATCATATAAACACTCACATTCTGTAAAACTCCACACAGACTAATTATCCCGCCTTTGACTCATCAGTGCCAAATTTCATCATGCAAGTTTCATAAAAAATTTGTGTGCGTGGGTAGATACATTACTGCTGATTTTGCATTTCATATTTCCACAGTGATTTTACTTGTAATTTTGTCCATGTCTTTGCAATGTTGCTCTGTTTCTGCAGCATTACCTAGCGTACTTGTTCTATTATTTATTTGGTATTATTTATACCGATATATTATGTTCTATTATGATATTGTCCGTGTGTTAAATAGTATAACTTGCACTCTCATACCACCAAGCGATTATATTTTGGTCACATGGCAGAAATTTGAATCTGGTCGATATTTTGAACCACCTAACTGAACGTGTGTCCACCTGGCTGAACGTTTGTCTACCTGAATGAACGTTTGTCCACCTGACTCAACGTTTGTCTACCTGACAGAACGTTTGTCTAAATGACAGAACGTTTGTCCACCTGGCTGAACATGTGTCCACCTGGCTGAACGTTTGTCCACCTGGCTGAACGTTTGTCCACCTGCTGAATGTTTGTCCACCTGCTGAACGTTTGTCCACCTGCTGAACCTTTGTCCACCTGCTGAATGTTTGTCCACCTGGCTGAACGTTTGTCCACCTGCTGATCGTTTGTCCACCTGCTAAACCTTTGTCCACCTGCTGAATGTTTGTCCACCTGGCTGAACGTTTATCCACCTGTTGAACGTTTGTCCACCTGCTGAATGTTTGTCCACCTGCTGAACGTTTGTCCACCTGGCTGAACGTTTGTCCACCTGGTTGAACGTTTGTCCACCTGCTGAACGTTTGTCCACATGCTGAACGTTTGTCCACCTGCTGAATGTTTGTCCACCTGCTGAACGTTTGTCCACCTGGCTGAACGTTTGTCCACCTGGTTGAACGTTTGTCCACCTGCTGAACGTTTGTCCACATGCTGAACGTTTGTCCACCTGCTGAATGTTTGTCCACCTGCTGAACGTTTGTCCACCTGCTGAATGGTTGTCCACCTGGCTGATCGTGTGTCCACCTGCTAAATGTTTGTTCACCTATTGAACGTTTGTCCACCCGGCTGAACTTGTGTCCATCTGGCTGAACGTTTGTCAACCTGCTGAATGTTTGTCCACCTGGCTGAACGTTTGTTCACCTGGCTGAACGTTTGTCCACCTGGCTGAACGTTTGTTCACCTGGATGAACGTTTGTCCACCTGGCTGAGCGATTGTCCACCTGGCTGAACATTTGTCTACCTGGCTGAATTTGTATTCACCTGGCTGAGCTTCTGGCCACCTAGCGGAAATGTTGGGTGCCCAGTGGATATATATCCGATCCAACTTTTGTTCGGTGAAAGTTTTGACTGAACAATAATATGCGTTATCGGATCTTGAAGGGGGTAACAAGAAGAGGTTAGTATGTGATTGTCCAACTGTTTTATGAAAATGGAATGAATAAACAAATCAGAAGCTCGGACGTGAAATTGTGACACATCCCTGGACAATGAGCGACTGGCCTGCCCCGGAGCTGGTCCCTACACCACCACTTGTGCAGGTTGTGACATTTAGGCCTTGTGATTATGTCGCCATGACCTTTGGTGTGTTGGCTAAGGGGGTTTGGTTCACATTTTGGGCGATTTTTGCATGTATTCGTTATTTTTCTAGTTTCCTCCCTAGACCTCCATCAAATTTATAAAAACACATCCATTAGATGCCCCTTCTAGATTAATTTGTAAATTTTTTGGTAGAAAAATTTCCTGGCCGAAGGCCGGTTCTTCCAACATTACAGGCTCACTATCGTTCGCCAGGGAAAAAATTGACACTTGAATAGCACGAAAGGTCTAAATAATTATGAAATGGGGCGGAAGGTCTTAAAATCGACTAACTAATGGGGCAAACATTTTAACATCTGAAAACTAATAGTGCTAAACATGAGGGAGAAAGTGGTCCAGAAAACCGGCCCATCCCCCCTTAATGACTGGTCTCTACTACACCCGCTTGGAATGTTTTGGAACAGTACGAAATACCATTGAATTAGTCTAAATTGACCCAATGTTTGATGACGAAAGACAAGACAGTTGTTTGTTGTATCTCATGATATCCTTATTCAACGAATATTTGCATTTTTAAGGAACAATAAGTCTTGTTTACTCTTTCCATTTGCATAGACTCTCGAATTTATAGAATTGATCAACCCTTAAATTAGCATCTTGGAACACAACTTGGCATAGCGTTTCTGGATAATGCAAAATGCCACTGATTGCAGTGTTTTGTACATAATTGTATGTAGACAATAACATAAAATACGTAATACATGTGAACTGTGTTGAATTAACTCAATTTGTGAAACTGTCAAGTAGTCTATTCAAATTCAGGTCTCTTGCTCAAGTATAAAGGTTATATATTAAAATGCATCAGCTAGTTTGATTTAGTATTTGAAGCGTGTTGTATCTACCACCAATCAAAGAAATACAACGATATTTTTAGATTTAAAAGTAAAAATATAATCAAAACTATAATTTCCCGTTCTAGTTCGTTAAATGTATATCTATGATTCTACTATACATAGTGATGTTCCCTCCACCAACCGACTTTACTCGCTGGAATATACAGTATATAATATATTTACGTTTACTATTTGACAACTTATATTCCCATTTTGTTTGATTAAGTTTTAGCCTTATACTGTACTGTATGTTCCATATATTTTACTATGTATAGTATATACAGTATTTGCATTCATAATTCAATCTCTCTCTCTCTCTCTCTCTCTCTCTCTCTCTCTCTCTCTCCAACCATAAATATACAGTAGTATATAAAGTTACTCCACACTGTTATGTTGGCTTTAATCTCCTTATTTACTTTATTTCCTCCCCCAGGGTTATATAGTTGTTTGAAGGTTATTGTGTGTGTGTGTGTGTGTGTGTGTGTGTGTGTGTGTGTGTGTGTGTGTGTGTGTGTGTGTGTGTGTGTGTGTGTGTGTGTGTGTGTGTGTGTGTGTGTGTGTGTGTGTGTGTGTGTGTGTGTGTGTGTGTGTGTGTGTGTGTGTGTGTGTGTGTGTGTGACCCCTCATCTTCTTTTAGCATTATAAGTCTAATTTCTGCATCGTTTATATATATATATTTTGTTTAATAAAAATACTATAATATATCTAATTGCTAAGACTATACCTTCCTATTGGTTTTAAATATACTATATATATGTTTTCCAGAGAGAGAGAGAGTTGAAATGGTCCTTCTTTTTAGGGTAGGCAATATAGAATCCCAGTGAATTATTTTGTGTGTTAATTAAGGTTCTGTCAGTGAGGTAATTACCTGGCCAGCCAGTCATTAAGTTATTCCACTACCCTCCATCCACAACAACTATATATTGACATTTACACCAGGGTACTATTTTAAAGGCTTATGTAGTTCATATGGCTAGCACTGCCATACTATGTATATTATAGCTATGTTATATTGTCCAATAGATGTCAATGGTTTGCATACAGTTTTATAATACCAATGGCAGTTTACAGAAAATACTATACTAGCTAGGCAACTAATTGAGGTGTGGAATTGTAA
Organism: Paralithodes platypus; assembly: GCA_032716605.1. NCBI lineage: Eukaryota > Metazoa > Arthropoda > Malacostraca > Decapoda > Lithodidae > Paralithodes > Paralithodes platypus. The sequence goes on from CM064518.1 coordinate 6,399,573, forward strand.
AATGGTATATTATTTTAGTATAAACAATATTTGCAAGTGATTATTTACTTTATTTATTTATTAGTTTTTTTTCTCAATATGTACCTAGAATTCTAAGAGCTATTTATAAGCTAGCAACAAAGCTATAATGCAGAACGGTCGAAGCAATGCAACGGCAGTAGTATAGTATATAGCTGTCTTTGTCCAACTGTACATGTGTGAGTAGTTTTACAAGCAGCAACATCTCTTCTGCTCCATACTAAGTTACTTGAATTAGCATGATATTCCATCCATTTCAGTTTGTTTTCCACTTATGATAACTTAATTAAATGAACACTTAATTTAGCAACTATGGTGTTTGTTAAGCAGTATGAAGTATGGCCTGTAACATGAAATAAACCTTACACTCATACCTGGTATGTAGCTCTCACAAATACACCTGGAAGTGGACCTATTTATGATGAATTTCAGATTACAAATCACCTCTTGCTTGGACACATAACCTCTCACTACCTAGGCTTGTAGTATACTGATATTGCAATGTGACTGAAGCCTAGAGGCATATCCTGTGGCTGGCAACAAGTTGAGCGGCTCATTAATTTTCATTTATGAAACTGCCTTAGTCGATATACTTGCATAATTAAAACATATTTCGTCCAACTAATGTTTATGAGCGATAGTATAATGATGCATGTGTGTTATGCATGCTTCTAGTATATGTATATATACCGGTATATTTGTTTTTGTTTCGCTCTGTTCTTGCAATTACGCTTGTCTACTGTATAAATAATTGAGTGGGATATAGCCCTTCTCATTGATATAAATAATTGAGTGGGATATAGCCCTTCTCATTGATATAAATAGGAAAAGGTTATGGTAAGTATTGCTTATCACTCTGCGGTAGAGTTGATTAAAGCATGGACACTCGTCCTGACTGTCGGTGGCTCGAGCCCGGTTGAGAGCATATATATATATTTTTTTCCTTTATACATGTGTATAAGGGAGACGATGCAAATCTGCTCGCAACAAGTGTCACACCCAAAGCTGAAAGAGCGACAATAAGCTATTTTAAACGTTAGTATTTTTTTTTTTTGGGGGGGGGGGGGGAATAAGTGTGGAGTGCTTGCTTAGTGGAGTGAAAATAATAGGAAGAAGTGGTGTTTCAGAGCTAGCTGGATTACTCTCTGTGCAGATGAGATACAAATAGACCAGTCAAAGTAGGGCTGGACTTAGAACAAATTGCAATAGAAGGTTTTTTGGCTTTAACTTGTTTATTAGGTCCCTCTGATGAACATATAAAAAGTCTCCAACTTTTGGACACCGGGAAAGTGGTTAATTTGCATAAATTCAAGATGGCCGCCGTCCAAAGCTTCAATTTACAGATAACTTTTTTCTGGTTGCTCCTAGACCCTATAAATGTATTACAAACAACGTTTTTTGGCTTTAACTTGTTTATTAGGTCCCTCTGATGAACATATAAAAAGTCTCCAACTTTTGGACACCTGGAAAGTGGTTAATTTACAGCCAAAAAACCTTACAGCCAAAAAACCTTCTATTGCAATTTGTTCTAGGTCAAGCCCTACCTTTACTGCACATTATTGTCTATTACATTTTGCCTAGGCCTATACTAATCCCATCATCTTGTTTCTTGTTTCAACAGATTGGTGCGACATCTACCGAAGCCATGGAAGAAGAGGTGGTGCATAATCCCTGCGGCATTTGCTCAAACACGTTAGACGAAGGAGAAACAGTCAAGCTGAGGGCAAAGGGAGCAGATACTATCAACAAGGCCAGTACTGAACGTGGAACGCCATCAATTACCGTGTCCGAGGGCCAAACGGTGCACATTGATTGCCGAAAGAAGCATGTCAATACGAAGCCAAATAGAATTCCTGGGAAGCAGAAGAAACGTCCTGAAAAACCTGCTCTTCGTTCTCAGACACCAGACTTTTGTTTTACAGAGAACTGCTTTTTTTGTGGTACAAAAATCTATTTGGACACAAAGCATGATTCAGAAGAAGTGTATCCAGTACGCACCTTCAACTTTCAAAGGACAATACTTTCTGCATGTGATGCCAGGGCTGATGAGTGGGCTGACACTGTTAGAGGCCGAATTAACTTTGCACGCGATCTTCCAGCAGCTGACGCAATATATCACAAGCAGTGCAGCTCAAATTTCCAGACACATAGGCAGATCCCCTCCAAATATCGTGATTCCGCAGACAGTGAACCTCCTCGCAAGGGTCGCAAAGTAGATGCCTCACGAGAGGAAGCATTTCTACTCGCAATCGAGGACCTAGTCAGTGGCAATGATGATGAACAGACTACAGTGGTTGATCTCGTTGATAGAATGTCCCAGTTGTGCCCTGATGTTGAAGCGTATAGTGTAAAATACATGAAACAGAAACTTATTTCACATTTTGGGGATGAACTGGTTATTAGTAACGTGCATGGACGCAGCGATGTTGTAACTGTCAAAGAAAGTGCTGCAAAGATTTTGCAACAATTCAAAGACTCACCACAGACTGATGATGAGGAAGCAGAACAAAGAAAGATAGTCAGGGCTGCGGCACGGTTGATCAAAGCAGATATAAAGAACATTGATACTTGTAGAGATTTCTATCCAGATCCTTCTGAACTCCGGTCGCTGGAAAAGAATGTGGCGTACGTTCCGCAGTCCCTTCGTATATTGCTGCAAGAGACGTTCAGTGGCAAGTCATGTGATCTTGAAGTTGCATCAATTGGACAAAGTATCGTGCAACTTACCAGACCAAGGGCCATTGTAGCACCCATTCAGTAAGGATTGGCGGTTCAAATGCACCAGCACTTTGGTTCCCGCTTTCTTGTGGACAGTTTACACAGCCACGGCTTCTGTCTGCCTTACGCAGAAGTTTTGAGGTTTTCGAAGTGTGCTGCCAATTTCAGGGGCACCAACATATCCACTGCAGGCAGGTTTGGACAGTTCGTTGCAGACAATGTTGATCACAACTTGCGTATGCTTGATGGGCGAGGAACATACCATGGTATGGGTATAATTGTTGCTGTCACCCCTGAAGTAAGAGACACAACATCAATACCAAGATTGCAGTCACCTGAAAACAACTTCACGGCAGCTCAAATTGAAATCAAATACTACCGCAGTGTTCGCAAGAAGGGTGGGCCTCTCGAATTTAGAAAGCTTCACCCCATTTCAGCATCTGACAAGCTTGAAAATCTGGACATACTGTGGAAAACGTCATGGTTGCTTCGACCAAAACGACCAGGCTGGTCCGGCTTAATGCAGAGTGTGTGCCATGGACCACACCCAGGGAAATCATCCGTCCATTTCTTGCCCATGATTGACATGGACCCTACGGACATGAGTTGTATTTACTCAACACTTCACTTCGTTGCTGCGGAAAGCCATCGCCAGGGAACGACGCCAATGCTGACATTCGACCAACCGCTTTATTGGAAAGCGAAGACGATCATTGTTCATGAGAAGGAAGGAAGCGAACTGAAACCCATTGTTTTGAACCTTGGTGGCTTTCACTCTGTGATGAGCTTTTTGGGATGCATGGGCCATGTTATGGAAGCATCTGGGCTTAAGGAGGTTTTGGAACTTATATACGCTGAAAATGCTGTGACCCAAATGCTGAGTGGGAAAGCCTATGCACGAGCAATCAGAGGCCACTTCTTGGTTGACACAGCCTTGAGTTCGATTGTGTTAGGCAGGGCATACGGTGTCAACCTCTCAATGGTAGATGAGGAAAGTGACGCATGCAAGGACTTCCAGGAGGCTGCAGAGCTTTTGGATAAGCTGTTGCGTGAAGACGTTTCACCGGATGAAGTCTGCAGTAAAGACGTTTTCAACAGAATTTCTGAAAAACTTAAAGCTGAGAAGAGCTCCTTAGCAGAGCATAAGATGGGAAAGCTATGGATTCAATACATGGACATGATTGACCTGCTGCGTCGCTTCCTGAGGGCACTGAGAATGGGCGATTTCCTACTGTACCTTGGAACACTCCAGGAGATGTTGCCGTACTTTGCAGCGTGTGGTCATAACAATTATGCCAAGTCAGCCCATGTGTACATTCAAGACATGATTGAACTTGAGCAGCTCAACCCAGACATGTTCTGTCAATTGAACTCCGGTCTATTTGTGATCCGCCGAAGTGATCGGCTGTGGGCAGGACTGCCAAGCGACTTGGTTATAGAGCAGGTTTTGATGCGCTCTTTGAAAACGAATGGTGGATTGACACGTGGTAGGGGCATGGAGGAAACGCAACGCCTGCGCTGGTTACTTGCTATGCCAGCCTGCGCTGAGGTGAGTGAAGTTATGCAAGAACTGACAGGGAAGCATTTCCACACCTCTGAGCAGCACAAAGAAATGACTGAAGCAAGGCGTGAACGAGATAGGAAGGACACAGAGAAGGTTCTCGCATTCTTCAAGGATTATGATCCATTTCAAGAATCAAATGAACTCAGGAATATTGCCAACGGTGTGACAGGACCAGCCTCGGCCAATCCTCATTTACTGTATGAGGTTGGTATGAACATTGTGCAGAAGATGGAAGGTAGCAATGCTTTTGACTTTTCATTTAGGAAGAAAGATCAAGTTGAGTCGTTGGGTGCAAAGGTTAAAATCAGTGCTGAAAAAGTACCAATCGACCCACAGCTCCTTTTCCAGAGGCTCCTCATCTTTGCTAATAACAGGGACTTAGGTGTTGAAGAGGTCTTTGCGTATGAGTTGTCTAGCTACCCTACTGCTCTGTTCGATAAGTGGGGGAGGCTCAGGGAAGCCAATAAACCACAGCTAGGAGATGAGATAGCTGCTGTTGTTCCCAAGTCGTCATTGGAATCATTTGAGGAAGAAAGGACTGTGACCCATGTTCTGGATGGTGGTTCCTTATTGCAAAGGATTCCATGGAAGAAGGGTGACACATTTGAGGACATTGCAAGCATGTACATGAAGCATGTTTCCAAAAACTTTCTCAACCCGGTGGTTGTATTCGACGGTTATAAATCAGGACCTACTACCAAGGACATGACACACAATCGACGATCAAAAGGAGTCTTTGGTCAAAAGGTGATGTTCACTCCAACCATGCCCCTTCGGTCAAAAAAGGAAAACTTCTTGTCAAACTCGGACAATAAGCAAAACTTCATTGACTTATTGTGTGAAACATTCAAGGCAAATGGAATTGACTGTGGCAAAGCGCCAGCAGATGCAGATGTCTAGATAGCGAAGAAGGGAATTGAGCATGCAAGGGAAACCGTGACATATGTGATAGGTGAGGACACAGACTTGTTGGTGCTGTTGTGTCATTATGCGGAACGAGGGATGAATGATTTGTACTTCAAGTCGAGCAAGGAAGGTGGGAAATGTTGGCATATTAACTCAGTAGCAGAAGCTCTCGGTGAAAGCATCTGTCGTGTCCTGCCAGTTGTCCATGCACTCTGTGGATGTGACACAACCTCACGACTGTATGGTATTGGTAAAGGGGCTGCCTTGAGGAAAGTGAGGGAAGACAACGGTTTCTTGAAATGTATAGAAGCATTCTGTTGCCAAAGTGGAAGTAAAGACGCGATATCATCAGCTGGTGAAAAGGCCTTGGTTTATTTGTACGGGGGAAAAGGAAATGACACCCTTGACGGACTGCGAAAGACAAAGTTTTGCAACAAGGTGGCAAAAAGTTCAACTACCGTTGAAGTTCACAGCCTTCCTCCAACAACCGATGCAGCCAAATACCACTCGTTCCGAGTTTATTGTCAGGTCCAGGAATGGATGGGGAACTGTGTGGACCCCGAGAAATGGGGCTGGTGTCTGCGGAAGGGACAGCTTGAACCGAAGACGATGGATTCGCCAGTGGCTCCTGATTCACTACTGAAATTGGTCAGATGTCAGTGTAAGGGCAACTGTGACACTCAACGCTGTAGTTGCAAACGGAATGAGCTTGAATGTTCCAGTGCATGTGGTCAATGTAAAGGACTCTGTCAAAATAGCAACTTTGATGCAAGCACCGATGATCCAAGTGAATACGAACTCCTATCATGAATTACATAATTGGCTCTGAATGACGTCATACTACGTCATGTTTTTTTTTTTTTTTTTTTTTTATAAAAAAGAGGGACAACAGGTAAAAAAGCCCATACAAGCACAAAGTGCCTGTGTCACCCCTTGTGAAAGAGACAGTTCAGCCTGTCTGTAAGGTTTTTCGGCTGTAAATTAACCACTTTCCAGGTGTCCAAAAGTTGGAGACTTTTTATATGTTCATCAGAGGGACCTAATAAACAAGTTAAAGCCAAAAAACGTTGTTTGTAATACATTTATAGGGTCTAGGAGCAACCAGAAAAATGTTATCTGTAAATTGAAGCTTTGGACGGCGGCCATCTTGAATTTATGCAAATTAACCACTTTCCCAGTGTCCAAAAGTTGGAGACTTTTTATATGTTCATCAGAGGGACCTAATAAACAAGTTAAAGCCAAAAAACCTTCTATTGCAATTTGTTCTAGGTCCAGTTAAATGATTGCTAGATTTACTGGACTAAAACAGATGCAGTAAGGGGAGCAAGACAAATGAAACAGGAGTTCTAGCAACTCCTTAGCACATGCCTATAAGGTTTCCCCTGAGTATTTTATATAGTATATATATATATATAGCATATACTGAGGGCAACCCCAACCTGCCCTCCAAAATGACTTCTCCTATCATTACATTATACTACACTAGCTTTTTTCCCAAAAAATGAATGAATGACGAAATCTCGACCCGCCTCGGAGTACCCTGGGGGGTTGGGGGGGGGGGATGGGGGGGGGGGTACCAGAAATGCCTCCATCAGTCTGTCCCCTGGAAACGACTTGCCAAAATGTTCCGGACCACCACCTTCTACTCTTACTATTAATTTATGTAATATTCATGGCCTTTCCTCTAACTTCCACTCTGTTGAACACCACCTCTTCTCAGCCAAACCTGATCTTCTCTTTCTAACCGAAACACAGTTGTCTGGGACTACTGACAGCAAACCCTTCTCTGTATCCTCCTACTATCTCTATCCTCAGTTTCAAGCCAAAGGTGGATGTTGCGTCTATGTACGCAACAATCTTGCTTTCTCTTGTCTTCCCAATTTAGATTCTCCTGAATTCTCAATTCTCTGGCTAAAGCTTTCTTCTCACTCTCAAACTAAATATGTCTGTGCTGTTTGTTTCTCCCCTAATTCTACTGACTATCCAAAATTCTTTGAATATCTAACTTCTAAAGTGGAACACATCTCCTTTCGCAGAAATCTCCAACTTAGGAGATTTCAACGTTCACCACCGTCAATGGCTCTCCTCTGTTTCCACTGACCAACCTGGTGAACAAGCCTACATCTTTTCTATCTTAAATGACCTAGAGCAGTTAATCCAGCAACCCCCCCGTATCCCGGATCGCTTCAGAGATTGGCTCTACATTCTTGACTTATATCTAACCTCTATCCCTTCTGTTTATACTGTAAATTTGTTCTCTCATTTGGGCTCTTCCGACCATAAACTAATATCTGTCATCTGTCCTATCTCTCCGGTACGGCCACCCGATCCTCCCAACCGGTGACGCTTGTGGCACTTTGGCGCTGCTGACTAGGAGGCTCTTCGGCAGTACTTCTTTGATTTCCTATAGAATGACATTTGCTTCCATGGCCGGGGACCCTCGGAGAGTGCTGAACGCATTACCAAGGTAATCCTTTCGGGCATGGAAGCATACATTCCATTTTCTTACTCTCAGTCTAATGCAAACAAATCTTGGTTTACTCACGCTTGTTCTACTGCTGTCCGCAACAAGGAGGAAATATTCAAATGGTACCGACACCATAAAACTCAAGAATCATATTCTTCCCATGTTTCTGCCCGGAATCAAGCTAATTCTGTTCTTTGACTTGCCAAACAGTATTTCATCAATCAATGCACTGAGCTATCCAACTCTAGCTCTTCCCAAGCTTTCTGGTATCAAGTCAAAAATATCTCCAACAATTTTTCTTCCTCGTCTTTCCCTTCCCTTTTTCACTCTGATGGCACAAACATCACTTCTTCCTCTGACAAAGCTGAACTCTTTATTAAAACTTTTGCTAGAAACTCCACCTTGAATGGTTCCGGTGCTATTGCTCCCTCTCCACCCCCCTTTCTCCTACTTATGCCTAATATCCTAATCTCATCTAAATATGTACTTTCTACCCTCTCCGGGCTTAATACTAAGAAGGTGTATGGTCCAAACGGTGTTCCTCCTGTTGTACGCAAAACCTGTGCTTCCGTGCTGACTCCCTGCCTCGGCAAACTCTTTTGTCTCTGTGTCTCCTCTAACATCTTTCCTTCTTGCTGAAAGTTTGCTCTCATTCAACCTGTCCCAAAGAAGGGTAACCGCTCTCAACCATCCAACTATCTTCCAATTGCTCTCATCTCTCGTATCTCTAAAATTTTGAAATTATTCTTGCTTTCAAATTTCTTAAGCATTTCTATTCTCATAATCTGCTCTCAGATCGCCAGTATGGCTTCCTAAAATCTCGCTCTACTGGTGATCTTCTTTCATATCTTACTAACGCTTGGTCATCCTCCTTTCGAGATTTCAGTGAGACCTTTTCTATTGCACTAGACATATCGAAGGCCTTCGATAGTCTGGCACAATCTTTAATTTCTAAACTACCTTTCTTCGGTTTCTATCCCTCCATCTGTGCCTTTGTCTCTAATTTCCTTTCCGGCCGTTCCATAGCTGCGGTTGTGGACGGCCATCACTCACTTCCTCTTACTATTAACTCCGGTGTTCCTCAGGGCTCTGTCCTATCTCCCATTCTCTTTCTAATTTTCATAAATGATCTTCTCAACTGTAACTTCAGTCCCATCCGTTCCTACGCAGACGACTCTACCTTATGCTACTCATTTAGTTTTCCAGAACGCCCCAGCCAGCAATCCCTCAACAACAAACATAATGAAGCCATACAACACTTATCTTCTTATCTAACTACCATTTCCAATTGGGGCAGAGAAAACTTTGTTGCCTTTAATGCTACCAAAACCCAATTTCTCCATCTTACTACCAATTGGGAACTCCCAGAGGACTCAATCAATCCTTCATTTTCTCTATTCTTGGTGTCTCTTTTTCTTCTGCTCTCTCTTGGAAGGACCATATTACCAGTCTTGCTAAGGCAGCCTCCCAGAAACTGGGTGTGCTCAACCGCCTCAAGGGATTCTTTACCCCTGCACAGTTTCTTGCTCTGTACAGGGGCACAGTGCGTCCTTGTATTGAGTATTGTTCACAAGTGTGGGGAGGATCCTCTCACACCGCATTCCTAGACAAAGTAGACAGGAAAGCCTTTCGTATAATTAACTCCCGTCCACTCACCAACTCTCTGCAATATCTCTCTATTCGCCGCAATGTTGCATCTCTTTCGCTATTCTATGCTACTACAATAATCAGTGTTCCTCAGAGCTCTCCCAGTGTATACCACTTCCTCTATGTAGGGTACATAGTACCCGTCTTGCAACACAATTCCAGCCCTACACTGTGCAACTCTTCAACCCAAGAGTGAAATGTTTTTCTGTCTTTCTTCTTCTCAACAGCTGAGCTCTTGAACTCTCTCTCAGAATAAGTTTTTCCCTCTTTCTATGACTTAAACTACTTCAAGTTCCGTGTGTCCAGGCATTTCAGCTCGAACGTCCCATGATTTTAGCCCTGTCACTTTTTCAACTCTATGGGAGGCACTCGCTACAGGCAGTTCCGCCTTTTGTCTCCCTCACTCACAAAAAAATATGAATAGATACCGGTAATATATACAGTATATACATATATATATATATATATATATATATATATATATACATATATATATATATATATATATATTGTTACGTATCTTGATCCTCAAGTGGTTAACTTGATGAATCTAGATAGCACAGAGATATATATTAAGGTATCAGTCAGCTGAAGGCAAAACAAAAGTAAAATCTAATAAAATAATTTCCTGTTGTTGCTTCCTTTCCTTTTGGATCTTAGGACTTAATATCCTTTATTGACTGATACTCTTTAATTATGAAAAATACTGAAACTAATTAAAGTCATGTAGTATTTATAAAGAATTATTATTTAACCGAAGCTAGTAGGCTATGGTTATGAACCGAATAAGTTATAGCTAAAGAAGGACTATTAATTTTATAAAAAGTCTTGAAAGATAAATATTAAAGTAAGAATATTTCTGTCTCTTACCCTTTTTGAAATGAATAGATAGTTTTCTTCTATGTCCTTTTATTTATATTTAATGTAATTATTCTTGGTTCTTGTCTTACGTTAATAGTATTATATTATTATTATCATCAGGAGTAATATCAAAGTCACATAAAAAGTTAGATATATATTTAATAATTAGTTAAATTTATTTCTTAACCACGTAACATTGAGGTTTGATTATGAGTAAATAAAGTTACAGGATCGTTTCATAGATTCGATTCAGGTCTCACTCAAATAATATGAAAAGCAAAATATAATATTTTGAAGCAAAGAATTTTCTTCAGCTTAGGAAATCACTAGAAGTAATATTAACACAGCCATGTTAGTCTAAGGCGATATTACTAATACGAGACAATAGCATCACCGTACTAAACACCATTAAGCAATGTAAGCTTAATTCAAAGAAAATGAAAGAACTCGTAAGTATTAATATAAAACAATAGTATTACTTTCATCATAACCCAATTACTTAAAGAGTTGCTTTAGTCCACAAGTTAGTCAACTAAAATAGTTAAGTACATAAAAATAGTGTTAACGTTAATTCCCAATCAAATAGTTAAGTACATAAATAGTAGCGTTAACGTTAATTCGCAATCAAATAGTTAAACACATAATAGTAGCGTTCACGTTAATTCCCAATCACATATCTCACTAACCAACATAACATAACTGTTTACACCGAACACACTTAACACACATTTATATAATCTGACTGACAGTCACAATCCCATTATAATACTTCACCCCGTCTTCCTCCAGCTGCAAGTTCACCTTCCCCAACTCCAAATGAGACTGATTTGAATGCCCACAACTCGGGTCTTATATACCAAACAATGATGGTGTAGGAACGAATCAGGAGGCGGCGGGTGGTGCCGGCGCCAATCATAGCTCCTCGAATCACATAACAGGTGCGAGGTCCATTCACAGCTCCTGGCGTCGATCATACGTCATAGCATCGGTCATCGAAGTGTGAAGGCTAGCATGCTGGTATGGGGGGAGATCGTTTGCCCACTCGCTCGTTCGCTAGTCTGCTTCACCGTTTTGGGTAGTGGGCTCCTTCAACTCTAATTCTAACTCTTAAATTAACATACAGGGCTCCGTATGTCAGACCTCCCCCTAGAAAAGAGTTTAAGGAGTATAGTACATAATATTAAACATAATACATAAATAGATTCACCACCAGATTGGCAACAGCAAGATTATAATGAGGATATAATAAGGATATCACCCAAAGTAGGCAACGTCTCCAGGTACCACATCAGAACATAGCCGGAACGTAGCTGGAGCGTTATTCGAACTGCAAGGCATCTCACAGCTGAAGGCTTAAAAGCGCACTACAAAAGCATGATATTTACCTCGCTACAAGGGAGAGCTAATTGCCAAAATCCTCTCATTAAATTATACTTACTGCTGCATGAGGCCCACCTGGTAAATGCAATCTTTGATCCGTGGCAGTGGGTAGGTATCGTTCTTTATGACAGCAATGACTTGCCCATAGCCCCTACAAAACCAATGGCTCCCGTCTGGCTTCGGCACAAGTATGACCGGACTACTCCACTGGCTGAAGGCCCTTGTGATCAGCTGGTTTGAAAAAATTAAGTCAAGCTCGACCTGCAGTATACTCCTGCGTTGTGGTGAGACACGGTAGGGGGATAGTTTAATGGGAGTTGCATCCCCTACGTCGATGTCGTGCACGGCCAAAGAAGTGAGCCCTGGAGTATCACGGAACACATTGGGAGACGGAGATAAAACAGAGATTAGTTGGTTCGCTTGATCAGAGGAAAGATGACATAGTTTAAATGGTAGTTCCCTCAAAGCCACTGAATTATACTGAAAGTTGGATAGGCTACATGACAAGTCAAAGTCTGCATGGATACCTTCAGGCTCTGGAACAGTCTGTTGCGGATCAGTAAGAGAACTGAAGACTTTGTCCGCACCAGGCTGCTCACAGGTCCTGACATTCACTGCCACAGTAGGAGAATCTGGAGGAGAGGAATCAGGGGACCTATGGTAGGGCTTCAACATATTTATATGGAATACTTGCGTGGGCTTTCTCCTGTCTGGGGTAGTTACTAGATAATCGGTAATGCTCACCCTCCGAATTATCTTATATGGGCCCCTGAACTTGGCAGATAAAGGTTGGCCAAAAACTAGCTCATTAGGGGAAAAACCCAGGGATTCAGTTGGAACCTCACGAGTAGAAAATAAAAGAAAAGGTACCCCCTTATCCCACTCAACTCCGGTCTCTGTACAATACTTACGTAACATTCCCTTTAATGTCTGATGATATCGTTCGAGAACCCCTTGACTCTCTGGGTGGTAGGTGCTAGACTTTACATGCTCGATACCCAACTCCTTCAGGGACTGCTGGAAAATGTTAGAGGTAAAATTAGTTCCTTGATCACTTTGCACCTCATGGGGGAAACCCATTCTGGTGAAAAATTTGAGCAGTTCCTTGATTACAGTTGGAGCAGAGGTAGTCCTTAAGGGTATAGCCTCTGGGTAGCGAGTTTGCCATGTCCATGATAGTTAATAAATAAATGTTACCTTGGGAAGTCTTAGGCAATGGGCCTACAATGTCCACTACCACCCGAGTAAAAGGATTCTCGAAAACGGGCAAGGGCACCAGAGGATGTACAGGCACCTTCTGATTGGGTTTTCCTGTCATCTGGCAAGTGTGACACACTCTACAACACTCCACTACATCTGCACGCATTCCTGGCCAGTAAAAGTGGGATCTGATTCTGTCTAGAGTTTTTCTCACACCTAGGTGTCCTGCCAATGGTATACAATGTGCCATTTCCATGATATCTTTACGACAAGGTTTGGGGACTACTACTTGATGGACGTCCCAAGCCCCGTCATCGATTGGTCTGTGTGGCGGTCTCCATCTTCGCCACAATACTCCTCCTTTGAGGTAGAAACATTCACCACCCTCCTTCTCACATTCCTCTTCACTCACGGACCTGGCAGCTAACTCCTTGCATTCACTATCATCTCTCTGTAGCTCTACCAGGCCGCTAGGACAATTTGGAGGGGTTTCATGGTCATCGTTAGGGTCAAGATGAGCCATAAAGGTGTCAGATAAATCCACCTCAGTCACATCATCAGGCACAGTTGGAGCATCATTCACACTCTCATCATCCCTTTCATCAACTCTTACATTCGGTATATTTCTGTCTGAGGGAACTGCTACTTGAGACATTGAACGTTTGTCAGCACACACAGGGAAAACAGTTGGCAACTCCTTGTCGAGCTCACCGGTTAGTGGCTCGTTAACAGGGGAAAGTGACAAAATGGGGTCTGGTCGGACCTTCTCACCTGCTACATCATTCCCCAAAAGGAGTGTTACCCCAGGCACAGGGATATCTTGGGACCTACACAAAGCTATGGTGGCCTCACCCTGTAGTAACTCACATTCAATTTCGCCTTTTACCAAGTATGCATAAAACTGGCCTCCAGCACCTCTCATTACAACTGGTTCGCCAGGTGGGCACTCAGTGTAAGGATTCACCATGAGGGTGCTAGTAGAACCTGTGTCTCTCAGAATTTTTACCTCATGCATGCAACCATTTAATCTCACGTTGCCAGATGAAATAAAGGGACGGTAACTGTCCTGCACTGATGGTGAAATTATTATTGGTTTAACCCTTGTGGGTTGCACCACACATGCTACTACACCCCTGTCTAGATGATTTACGTTAGCTGCTAGGTACTCCTTCTGTCGAGAGTCCTGCATTAAAGGAACTTTTGGTGCTAGGTACTCCTTCTGTCGGGAGTCCTGCATTAAAGGAACATTTGGTGCTAGGTACTCCTGTCGGGAGCCCTGCATTAAAGGCACACATGGAATTTGAGATACGGCGGCAACTGTCTGCCCCGATCTCTCGGTTTTTTCCTTGGCCCAGCACTGATAAGCTAGGTGGCCTCTCATGCCACAAAAAGTACATACTTTAGGGGATACGGGAACGTTCCCTCTTTGAGCATTACTATTAGTTTGGGGCCCACCTCTGTTACCATTGCCCTGAGTCGCATTTTTAGTTGGGGGAACATTTCTATTTTGGCTAGCTGGGGAAGACGTTATAGGCTTGTGACTGGGTCCGTCAGATTTGTGATTGGGATACTTAAAATTAGAACTAGAATTATCGTAGGGCTTCTTTCCACGAAATTTGTTGTTGAGCACGTATGTGTCAGCCATGTCAGCGGCGTCAGCAAGACAATCTACCTTTTTCCCCTTTAAGTGATAGGATACAGAAGAATCAATTTTCCATAGGAAATTTTCTAACAGGACCAACTCCTTCAGATCGTTGTAGCTTGTGACTTTCTTACTCTTGACCCAATGATTGAAAGTTTTAGTCATGGTCCTGGCAAATACCTTATGGGTTTCTTCTACTTTCTTCTGGTTTTTACGGAAAGATTGCCTGTAAGCCTCAGGCTGCAATTGATAGGTTTTTAGGATAGCTTCTTTGAGATTGTCATAATCCTGCCTAACTTCTGCTACTTCTGACAAATACGTGGCTCGAGCCTGCCCTGTCAAAACAGTTTGTAACATAAAAGGCCATTGATCTCTTGTCCACTTCATACCTCCAGCAACTTCCTCAAACAAAACAAAGAAATCCTGCACATTATCCTCAGTGAAAGGTGGAATGACACTAGTCATAGTCAATCCCAGAGGGGGAGCAATTACGGGAGCATTTGTATTGACATTTAGTTGAGCCGTACGATATTGATATTCATATTGTTCGGTCGTTGCTCTGGCTTTTATGCTAGCTTCTTCGGTATTTATTCTGGCTAGTTCTATACTTAGTCTGGCTTGTTCGGTCTTTGCTTCGGCATTTATTTTCATTCTGGCTAGTTCTAGTTCGTATATTTGATCACCGGTCAAACCAGGTGGCAATTGTTCATCAAGTTGGCTACGTTTACTCGGGATCCCACCAACTGCTCCGTCACCCTCCCCGCCTTCTACAGGGAACAGGTGGGTTTTTATGGTCTGAGCCACCTCTACTTTAGACATGTTTGAGACAGTTAATTGGAGATATGAGGCAAGCACTTTCAGTTCAGCCTTTGACAGACAGTCAATATCAGGGGCTGTGGGTTCTGATTCTATGAAAACTCGAGCATCTTCGTTATTAATTAGTTGAGGCATGATTAATATTAGATTGTTAAGTAGTGAAACGTTAATGAAACTGAGTGAAACTGTATGAAACGAATCCTGGCGAGGTCGCCACTCTTCTGTTACGTATCTTGATCCTCAAGTGGTTAACTTGATGAATCTAGATAGCACAGAGATATATATTAAGGTATCAGTCAGCTGAAGGCAAAACAAAAGTAAAATCTAATAAAATAATTTCCTGTTGTTGCTTCCTTTCCTTTTGGATCTTAGGACTTAATATCCTTTATTGACTGATACTCTTTAATTATGAAAAATACTGAAACTAATTAAAGTCATGTAGTATTTATAAAGAATTATTATTTAACCGAAGCTAGTAGGCTATGGTTATGAACCGAATAAGTTATAGCTAAAGAAGGACTATTAATTTTATAAAAAGTCTTGAAAGATAAATATTAAAGTAAGAATATTTCTGTCTCTTACCCTTTTTGAAATGAATAGATAGTTTTCTTCTATGTCCTTTTATTTATATTTAATGTAATTATTCTTGGTTCTTGTCTTACGTTAATAGTATTATATTATTATTATCATCAGGAGTAATATCAAAGTCACATAAAAAGTTAGATATATATTTAATAATTAGTTAAATTTATTTCTTAACCACGTAACATTGAGGTTTGATTATGAGTAAATAAAGTTACAGGATCGTTTCATAGATTCGATTCAGGTCTCACTCAAATAATATGAAAAGCAAAATAATATTTTGAAGCAAAAGAATTTTCTTCAGCTTAGGAATCACTAGAAGTAATATTAACACAGCCATGTTAGTCTAAGGCGATATTACTAATACGAGACAATAGCATCACCGTACTAAACACCATTAAGCAATGTAAGCTTAATTCAAAGAAAATGAAAGAACTCGTAAGTATTAATATAAAACAATAGTATTACTTTCATCATAACCCAATTACTTAAAGAGTTGCTTTAGTCCACAAGTTAGTCAACTAAAATAGTTAAGTACATAAAAATAGTGTTAACGTTAATTCCCAATCAAATAGTTAAGTACATAAATAGTAGCGTTAACGTTAATTCGCAATCAAATAGTTAAACACATAATAGTAGCGTTCACGTTAATTCCCAATCACATATCTCACTAACCAACATAACATAACTGTTTACACCGAACACACTTAACACACATTTATATAATCTGACTGACAGTCACAATCCCATTATAATACTTCACCCCGTCTTCCTCCAGCTGCAAGTTCACCTTCCCCAACTCCAAATGAGACTGATTTGAATGCCCACAACTCGGGTCTTATATACCAAACAATGATGGTGTAGGAACGAATCAGGAGGCGGCGGGTGGTGCCGGCGCCAATCATAGCTCCTCGAATCACATAACAGGTGCGAGGTCCATTCACAGCTCCTGGCGTCGATCATACGTCATAGCATCGGTCATCGAAGTGTGAAGGCTAGCATGCTGGTATGGGGGGAGATCGTTTGCCCACTCGCTCGTTCGCTAGTCTGCTTCACCGTTTTGGGTAGTGGGCTCCTTCAACTCTAATTCTAACTCTTAAATTAACATACAGGGCTCCGTATGTCAGAATATACATAATAAATATATATATATATATATATATATATATATATATATATATATATTATATATATTATTTGAATGGTTGAATGTCACAGTTGCTTGGGCTGGCGGCTAACAACACGTATTAGGAGAAAGCATGGATCCCTCCTATTCCTTGCTTTCTCTCACTTTACTTACCCCACAATTTATATAAGGATAACAGGCTTCTCACAATACATAGACGAAAACAAAAACATATAATAAATACAAAATATGGCTGGCATTTTGCGCCTCCCCCGCTCAGACTGTGATCCCCCACACTGCGGTGGAGTTGGCTACCCAGACGGGTGACTGACGATCCTTGACATTCACCACACTAACACACTCAACTAAATAATGTGTATCACATTCTCTTAGCAGAAACGTGAGTACAATAGTTAGTTTGTTATATAAGCTCTTACAATATAAAACATATCAAGCATTAATAGTGCAACTCTGAAATAGGTTAAGAACACAAGCTTCCACTCTACACCTCCAGTAATGACTACCTAGAGACAGTCAGACGTGGATTGTCTGGCGGGGAAATGTTAGGAGCTTTATGTGTTAAACCTCCTCCTGATAAGGTCATCTTAGTCCAAGCTAAAAGATTAATGCTGGACTGATTACGGTAAAGTCTACCTCGTGAAAGAAACATGTCCACAGTCGAACATCATCACATTTGATGTTTTAGTCATTGTCTTCCTCTATAAACAATGAGTGGATTGTTGAATCAGAGAAAATATATTATCCCTTAGTTTTAAGCACAATTCCGAAGATGCTACTTATATATTTAACACTTGTGTTTACTGGCTTGGCTTGAAAGAGCGTACATAAATTGTAGAGCAGGACAATAATAATAAAAAAGGTGTGGTATAGTATTAACTTCTTTGTTTTATATTAATTATTAATTTATTTTGTATATATTTTCAACCACTGACAACCTCCTCGCACTACCAGGGAATATTATCAGGTATTTGGCCAATCTTGGAATAAATTCCTTACCAAGAAATGTCTTCACCAATGTGTTCATAAAGGTGTCTAATAACAAATGTTAAAAGCTTTACAGTCAACTCCTGTAGGGAAACCTGTGACAGCTGCTGAAAGTTGGGGTACCTGGAACCTTGTCGGTGCAAAATTGAAAAATGTTTTCCCCTGCTTTAAGTAGCTTGTGAGGGGTCAAACTAATTTTTTTCAGGATTCTGAATTGATTGCAAATATTTGTTTTACACCAAAACCACTCCTTGTTGGAAAAACGGCCACGCCCCTTTCACTACCATATGATGCAGAGGTTGCCATATTAGCAATAATTAATAGAGTTCTCTCACTCTTATAATTACCTCTCCAAAATTAGTTTTCTGCCCACATCTAACTCAAAGACAACTGCAGAGGTTGAAGTAACTAAATTAAAAGTTTCTAAATACCCCTGATGGTAACAAAGGCTTTAAAGTATCCCTAATAGGCTCAAAAGTGCGTCAAGGATGGGAGAGGGTTAACCACTATCAAAGAGTGCATGCAGCTCTCTGGGGATAAAATGACCATAGTCTATGACCTTCGATCTCCCCATCTGGCTCAAAGCTGTGGATATCATAATGCATGAAAATCTACCCATCATTCCAAGGTTGGGTGGGTTTCACCTGCTCAAGTCCTACCTTGACTCCTTCTGTAATATCATTGATGATTCTGGACTACTAGAGTTGATCAAGCTAATCTATGCAGGAATTACAACGGCCAGTCACATTTTGAATGGAGGGTGTTTTGACAAGGCAATCCGCGCTCACCTCCTTATAGATGCAGCCATCTATCAGCACATCATGAAACACGCCTTCACTGAGGAGGAACTTGGTGAGATGAGGGCCTTCATGGAGAAGTTAGCTAATGGGAGGATGGGAGCCAGACACACAGCACCAATAGTGGCAGTCTTTGAAGAGAGGTTTGAAGAGACTTTCAAAAGACTTGCAGAGGGAGGAAAAACGCCTGCACTCTGGGTGCAGTACCACTACATGGTTGATGTCATCAAGATCTTCATCAAAACTGAACGGCTTGCAGGCCACAACGGGCACCTGTCCTGTATTGTTACCAGGATGCTGGACATCTTCTCAGCTGCGGAGCATCATCAATACGCCAAGGGCACACGGCTGTATTGTCAGCTGATGAAGCAACTCTCAACTTCACCTGGTTACAAGGAGATCTTCGAAAGGTTCACTGGACACAGGAACCACGTTGACCGTTAATCTTGTCATGATTAGTCTGGCATCTGGTGTGACATCTGTGTTGAGCAAACACTGATGAAGGCAGCCAAGTCAGAAGGTAGGTTGAGCAGAGGGAGTATGAGAAATTGTGCTTCAAGCCACAAGTGCTGGGTGCAGACCCTAAACCACTTCTCCGATGTATACCATGGCATGGAGGAAGGTGTCAAGAAAGATGGTCCACTCCACAAAGACCTAGCCAAAACACGGATAAAGCGAGATGCTGAAGTGGTTGAACTTGCCCTCAAATGGTTTGAGGAGAACAACCCCTACGACCATGATAGAGACAAACAGTTGCTTGTGTCCTTCTTAACGGGATTCACAAGCACTGCATATGATGCAGTCAATGCTGAGAGAGTGGCTGAAGTTGGGAGGCACATGCAGAGAAAGCTGGATGGACAGTCAGTGACATCAACCATGGAGGTGAGGTTCAAGGTATACAGGCCCTGTCATCTCTCAGAAAGATTCCCAAGGTCAGTGACAAGAAGATTCACCTAAACTCAGTCAAGTTGTTCAACCGACTGCTAATCTTCGCTCAACAGGATAATTGTGGCACTTGAGACAAGCTTATGGTATGAGCGGAGTCCCTTCCCCTTGTCCTAACGGTCATACGAGACAGACTCGTAAATCACTTAGAGGAAAATAACATACTTAAAGATACTCAACACGGCTTTCGTAAAAAACGTTCCTGTTTAACAAACCTCTTAGACTTCTTCCACGATATCCTCAACCTCTACGATGAGAGTAAAGCTGTAGATATTATATACCTTGATTTTCAAAAGGCCTTTGACAAAGTTCCCCACAAACGTTTACTGCTAAAACTAAAAGCGCATGGAATACAAGACGGTGTGTTGAAATGGATAGAAAATTGGCTCAGCAACAGAAAGCAAAGGGTAGTCATAAACGGTAAGGCATCTAAATGGACCAATGTAAGTAGCGGGGTACCCCAGGGATCGGTACTAGGACCAATTCTCTTTCTAATTTACATCAACGACATAGATGAGGGTCTCACCTGCACAATCTCAAAATTTGCTGACGATACAAAAATTGCAAATAGCGTACTCTCAAAAGAACAAGTTGACGATATGCAACACAATCTAGATAAATTGTCATGTTGGGCCCAAATTTGGCAAATGAGTTTCAATGCGGATAAATGTAAAGTACTACATGTCGGATACCTAAATGAGAAAGCAAACTATTCGATGAATGGCACTCAGCTTAAGAATGTAAACAGAGAAACTGATCTGGGAGTAACAATATCGAGTAACCTAAAACCGAGTCAACAATGTTCAGAAGTTGTTAAGAAGGCAAACAAAATAATTGGCTTTATAGGCAGGTCATTTGAGCATAAATCCAAAGAAGTTATCCTAACCCTTTACAATTCCTTAGTCCGCCCTCTTCTGGAATACTGCGTTCAATCCTGGTGCCCTTATTACCAAAAAGATATAAACAAGCTAGAACGAGTTCAACGTAGAGTTACCAAAATGATACCTAGCCTAAAGAACAAACGTTACAAACCATACGAAGAGCGTCTTAGAGAATTAAATCTATTTCCTTTAACCCAGCGCAGATTAAGAGGCGACTTAATTCAAGTGTTCAAAATCATCAAAGGCATCGACAATATGAACTGTAGTAAGTACTTCACTATCGACCAATCTAATTACACGCGGGGAAACGGTTGCAAAATTATTGGTAAATCTTTTAACTCGCACGAATCTAAGAATTTCTTCTTCAATCGAGTTGTCAACTTGTGGAATGGGCTTCCCCGAGACGTTATAGACTGCAGCACCGTTGATTCATTTAAATTCCGCCTAGACAAATATCTCGCATCAAACCCGCGACTGACTGCGTTTGTAAATGAATAACTTTATCCTCCCCTCAGTTACTAACCCATATGTCCCCTACTAACTTCCTAGTCCTGCCACGTTAGTGGCAGGGCAGTAGTTCCCTTTCCAATGTTCCCTTACCCACTCTAAACCACTGTTTGGACACTTGATCCTCAGTGTTTTGGAGGACAAGCAACCTAGAAGGGTCACTAGACCTGTTGTTGCTTGATTTCCTTTGTACTCCTTTGTACTCCTTGTTCAGCAATAGAGATCAGAAAATGAACAAGGCGAACAAAGCAGACTTTTCCATGACTAGCCTGAAGAAGCTGACTCAACCACTTGATCTCACTAACCAACTATGTTCAAGTCTTGTTGTTGATGGCGGATGGCTTCTCTATATGGTGAAGTGGGAACAAGGTCAGACATGGCAGGAGATTGCAGACAGTTACCCGAGGCACGTGCAGCATCTTGTCAGTCACTCTAAGAAGATCATTGTGGTCTTCGATGGCTATAGACACTTCGATTGTGAGAGCAGCATTGGCCGCTGCTACAGATGACTCTGTTGAGGTTAGAAAACATTATGTAGCATTGTTACATTACTTACATCAATTACAATTTCTGTGGTTGATATTTTGCTGTGTTGTGCTGAATTTTGATGTGCCACGTTGGTATGCAAGGGTACTGATCCTCAAAAAAGAAGAGTATTAGCATTCATAAATAACTTGAGGATTGCACAGTTTTTTTTCGCACAGTTCAAGACATTTTGCACATATCTTTTTCTTTTTTCAGGTGCGGGCAGAAGACACAGACGTGCTGGTAACGCTGGTGCACCATTGCTCAAGCACCAATCATCCACTCTTCTTAACGACGTCGAGGGGTTCGTACGATGTCAGGAAGATTCAACAAGGTTTTCTGAAAGACAGAGGTGCAAGCTGCTCTTTTGTCATGCCTTCACTGGTTGTGATACCATTTCTGCAATCGGGAGCCATGGGAAATCGACTCTATTTCACAGGTTTTGTGCAGGCTACATTGATTAACATATAGACATCTTCCTTGATGTACAGACTACTAAGGATGAGGTGATCAAGGCTGGTATTGCGATTTTCCAGTACATATACCATGCACCAGGTACTACTTTGGGTGCAATTCGATACAACATGTTCTCACGGAAGGAGGCAGCTGGGCTGATCAAACCAGAAACTCTACCTCCAACAGAGGGTGCAGCTGCACAGCACTCTCTCCGTTCCTATCTCCAAACCTGGGACTGGCTGCTTCTGCAGAGCATGTCTTTGGATCCCAGTGACCATGGATGAATGGTAGAAGTTCATGGGTATGAGCCGGTTCCAACACTAAACCCCATAGCTCCTGAGGAGCTATTCCGGTTCACAAACTGCAATTGTACTGGAGATTGCAGTAACCGGTGGTGCCGCTGCAAGAATAATCGTGTAAGGTGTATTTCAGCATGCGGAGGTTGGAAAGGCATTACATGCAAGAACTGTATCAATGATGATGCAGAATCTGGTGAAGACTCAGACCTAGACTCCTGAGACATTTCACATTGTGGAGCCTTGTGCTGCAGTATTGTTTTCTGAGTAGTATTCGGGATATTGTAATAATGAATAAAGATATTTTTACCCATCGAGTATCAGCGACGTACGTTATGCGTCACCTATATATGTAACGTTGAATCCCGGCGACACATACGGTGCATCGGCGTTAACCACTCTTGTCCTATGGCATCTAGAGGGTTCATATTTGCGTGGGAACTGCTTTTATATCCCACGCAAAAATACCGATGTTTGGATACCCTCCAAGTCCAGCCGCGTGCACATGGGCACGTGTGGGAGTGATATTCCGGTATTTTGCCTACCCATCTCCCCATGTTAATTGCGACTTTCCGCCGCCCCGCAGGACCCCTAAATGACCTAGGTGAATGTTTTTTATGTGGTCTTTCCTTCATTACTAGCCCAACCCATGTGTTTTCAGGAATTATTTTTTATGACAACCTGCTGACCCTGGAGTGTACATTTATTAGAAATCAGCCGGTGCTCAGGAGGTTAAATTTACATCTAAAAGTGTGTGTGACCATTTTTCCACCACAGAGTGGCTTGGTGCAAAACTAATATTTACAATCAATTCAGAATCCTGAAAAAAAAACTAATTTGACCCTTCACAAGCTACTTAAAGCAGGGGTAAACATTTAAAAATTTTCACCGACAAGGTTCCAGGTACCCCAACTTTCAGCAGCTGTCACAGGTTTTCCTACAGGAGTTGACTTTAAATTTTTGAATATGTGTTATTAGACACCTCTATGAACACATTGGTGAAGAAAATGTTTGGTAAGGAATTTATTCCCAGATTATCACAATATTCCCTGACTATTTAGGGACCTTTTAATGTTTTTTGTTTTTTTTCAAATACTTATTCTCTCTCAAGACATCAGACTAAATATAAAACATTTCCATGCATATGTTAATCTTGGAAAGTGAATGTCGTTATCGTAAGATATGTGCTTTATTTATGTTAACATTATTTCAATATGGAAAAAGATGAATGCTTTCTCCGGAAATTGTTCTTGTGAATTTCGTTTTCTAGCCGCTTAACTACTGATAAAAACATATTTTGAAAAGTAGACAGCTTGAATATAAACACCATGTGAGGATATAAACACCATGTGAGGAGGAGAATTTTATTGACAACATTTCGCATATAGCTTCATCAGGCCAATGGCATACAAAAACAGGTTTTACAAGTCAACAATTTCCTTCAAGACGGGAAAGCCCTCTCTGGGCTTAATGATACGAAGGTTGATAATAGAGCTTTCCAATGACACCTGAATGAACTCTGTATGACCACGGGTTATCTTGCAACGATCGGAGGTGAAAATACCCTAAAATAAGGTATTTTTCCTGTTTTTTTCCTTGTTGCGCGAGGTAGGGGGGTGGGGATGAGACATAGTACATGTCAGTAACAGCCCCAAGGTGGTGGCGAGCGGTCCGAGGCCAGCTATCGTCCCCTCAACGTGCGGTCTCTCTCTCATAGCTCAAAATGTCCTCAAAATGGCACCCGTCATATGAAAGGCACCGCAGGGGTGGCCAATATGCTCTCTCCCGTCATATGACGGTCACCGTCGGTTGAGGTTTAACGGTCGCTCTACTGGTGATTTTCTTGCTTATCTTACTAACTCTTGGTCATCCTCCTTACGGGACTTCGGTGAGACTTTTTCTATTGCACGAGACAGATTGAAAGCCTTCAATAGAGTCTGGCACAAATCTCTTATTTCCAAGCTACCCCACATCGTTTTGTATCCCTCTATCTGTGCCTTTGTCTCTAATTGCCTTTCAGATCGCTCCATAGCTGCAGTTGTGGACGGCCATCGCTCACTTCCTCAACCTATCAACTCCGGTGTTCCTCAGGGTTCTGTCCAATCTCCAATTGACTTTCTAATATTCATTAATGATCTCACTGTAACTCTAGACCTATCCACTCAGATGCTGATGACTATCGTACACTATTCAACTAGTTTTTCATATCAACCTAGCACGCAATAACTCCAAAACTCATGTAAAAGGGCCATAGAATGCCTATCTTCTGATCCATCAATTCTCCATAATAGGGGGTTTCAATTATCACCACCGCCAATGGCTCTCCTCTCATTTCACTGACCAACTTGGTGAACAAGCCTACTTATTTGTCTATCCTAGATGACCTGGACCAGTTAGGTCAGCACCCTACTCACATCTCTGACTGCCTTGAAGATTGGCCCAACATCCTTGACTTATTTCTAACAGCCAAATGCTCTACCATTTTAGAGTGAGGTTTGGCTTCCTCTACCCAACATTAACCATTTCTGTCTGTTTCTTTTACTGTACTAGTTTTCCTTCTAGGTGCTGGCGAGAACATCCCATAGAGTGGCACCGCTGGGGTGGCTGCGGACGGCGGGAGCATTCGCCTGGGGATGCAAGCCCAAGGGCTGATGATCCCCTCACCCTCTGCCCTCTCAATGACAGGTTTCATCTCACCCTAGCTCCTTCAGGGGCCCAAGCATCTGGAGCGGCTTCGGTCTACCAGACTCGGTACTGTTCGGCCAGACAGTCTGGGAAACTACAACGACAAAATCAACCATTAGACGAATGTAGGAACATTTTCACAAAAAGAAAGGAGATTACTCTCACAGTAACCGAACACATGTATCACAATTCATATTTAGGTTACGTTTTAATTAATACAATAAAATCCTTTTGACTTAACTTTATCATATTATAATCAATACTTGGAAAGGTATAATTTGATATGGATATTTGTGCATTTATACTCCTGTCACTACCTATCTATCTATCTGTTTACTCCGATGCATTACCTACCTTGACTAATGATATGGAAAAGTGGACATTAGACTGCGTTAGACTAAGTTCACCATCTCAAGATACGATGACGCATTTGTGGCTATTGTTTGACGATTGTATTCAGATTAGGAAGGGTGTATGGAATTCAGAGGGTTAATTGAAATAGTCATTACCCTTTTAATTCCCACAAATCATTCCTTAGTAGTATACACTTTCAGAACGCGTCATAATCCTCAAGGGGTTAAGCAAAATTAAACTATAGTCGTTTTCTTTCAGCTGACGGTATATTGATTTTCATAACACCTAATCACTCGATATTCAATGGACAAATGAGAAACTACTATGCTTCTGCATCTTATTAATGATGGGTTTTCCTAATTAATGAAATATTTTACTACAAAATCATTGTAATATTAATTAAGGTAATCAAGATGGCGACATAGCAAATTACCGTCAGCTGGAAAACAAAACAAACAGACATTAGGCTTGTAGTACCATAGTTACAGTTGGAACTGCACAAACTGGTGGGAAAACAAAAGGAACCTGTCTACTGGTGATGTACAGTTAACATCAATAGTTCCACGAAAACCTTCATGATAATTTCGGTCATATCTACAGAGGGAGACTTTAACTAGAATATTATGCAACTTTAAAGGGAGATGTTCACTTAAGAGTTTTTTTTCTGGACCCCCTTCTACCACATATTTAGTCACATTTGCTTTGAGATTATAAGACGTTCGACTCCTTAAGGGTGCATCACACAATCAGGAGAGCGAGCTTGAATCACTGGGAGTGAAGACTCGCGGCGGTTCGCGCAAAAATGACCGCGAGTGTCCGAAATTCCACGTGGCACCACGAAAGAGTAGGAGTTAGCGGGAGTGTACTTGCGAGTCACAAGGAGTCAATGTGAGTCTCTGTGAGTTACCAGGAGTCAACGGGATAAAAGCGCGAATGCAGTGCGAGTGATTGAAAATTTGAAAATTAACGGTCATTTTCGGATTACTGCTCGATAGAAGTCGACGCGATGGGAGTCAGGAGGAGTAATATAGGAGATTAATGGGAGTCTACAAGAATCAGTGAGAGGTGTAATGATTGAGATGCGATTATGCAATGGATGGCCCCCAGGTCTATTATTTTACTATATTTTTGGCACTTTTGGGACAATAGTCTATTATTTCCAACTGATGGTAAGGTGCCATGTCTTTATCTTGATTACTCGGCTATTACAAAGGAGTACACAGGAGAACAAGCAACAATAGGTCTTGCGACTCCTCAAAATTACTTGCCCATTACGAGGATTTTGTGCCGAAATATGTTGTTAAATGTGAAACCTGGCATAAATATGATGCAGAAACATAGTAGGTCTTTTATTTATATGTTTTATATTATTATTATTTTGTTTACATTTAATTATACAAAAGTCACCTGATAAGGGATTGAATTTACCCTCAGCTGACAATAACAGATTATAGTAACTCGTATTCGTTACTGTATAATTACTTCTAGAGTGTCTATGTATATTATATGTAGCTCGTATGGATATTTCAAAAATGGAGTTTCGTTCTCCAATTTGCTGCTTAATTCTGTCAGATGTGAAGTGATAAGTATAGTCCGGTTATTCTAGATTGGGCAGAAATCGTAACCTTTAACCTCTGTAACTCGAAAAGGACTAGAGTAGTAGAGCTAATATTTCTACCAAATAGGAAGACTTGGCCAGGAAATATGTGTGGAGATGTACAGCTCATTTGCTCTAGTCCTTTTTTGAGTTACAGAGGTTAGAGGTTACGATTTTTGCCCAGCCTAGAATGAACGGACTATAATAAGAATGTTAACATTACGACTTTCGGTAGTTACTATATTTAATAATTTATGTGTTGTATTTTTCTGTGTGTATGAAGGAGGCAAAAGACAGGCTGCCTGTAACGAGTGTCTCCCCAAAAGGAGTGATAGAGAGCCAAATTCAAGGGACATTGCAGTCAAAATGCCTGGACACACGAAGTGTAAAGCAGTCTAAGTCATAGAATAAAGGAAAGGTTGATTAAGGGAGAGAGTTCCAGAGTTATTTCGCTGTTTTTTTTCAACACGGGTTTACCACAGCCACACCCGGAAGTTGTAGTAGGGAAGCCTCAGAAGTACACCCCTTTCGGTACCGCTCACGTCATTTTTGACCGGAGGGCAGCTACATTTAGACGATTTTATGAAGCTTACGAAGGATGTGTGGTAGGTCACACGTTTAATTGAGATCATCTGTAGTATAGCCTTTTCATTAGTCGACGTCCTTCCTAAGCTGGATAAAAACGTGTGAATGGGGTATATACAGCTGTGGGAGGCGGTGAAGTAACCTACCTGTGTTCACTTATTGCCTCTCCACTACTATACTCTATTCACTGTAAGAAGGCGAGAAATCATGACTTCTAACCTCTGTAACTCAAAAAACGCCAAGAGTGATCGAGGTAATATCTCTACCATTTGGGAAGACTCAGTTAAGGAATAGATGTGGGAATTTACTCTAGCCCTTTTTGAGTTACAGAGGATAGAGGTCATAATTTCTAGCCTACTTACAGCGAATAGACTATATCAAGTAACTAAATAATATCCGTGAGTCATAAAAACATTCCGCGAATCATGTTAGAATAATCTACGAATCAACGGGAGTCCATGGGACTAAAAGGAAGTCACCGCGAGTCACCGGGACTCACTGTGAGTCAGTGAGAGTGGTCCGACTCACTCGCGGCCCAAATTTTCAACATAACCAAAATATTTTCAGACAGGGCCAACCAGCCGCGACTGGCCGGGCATCACTGGGAGTCTAACGCGAGTCACTAGAGTCATTGGGAGTCATCAATTTTCACCGCGAATATGACCGCGAGTCCAAATTTTTCCCTACTCCCAGTGATTCAAGCTCGCCCTCCTGACTGTGTGATGTACCCTTTAGTTTGGCAATTTTAAGACCTTATGACCAATCTATGTCAATTCTAACACTTTTCGTGTGATTTAGGTGTCAATTTTTCCTGGCGAGCGATAATGAGCCTGAGATTTAGGAGGAATAGGTCTTCGGCCGGGGCATTTTTCTACCGATAAATGTACACATTTAATTCGAAAGAGGATCTTGTGGGTATATTTTAAGGTTGATGGAGGTCTAGGGAGGAAACTAACCTCCCATTAATTAAATGGTACTAGTTAGGGTCTGTTAGAAACACGTGTGACTGTGTAGGAACAGTGGAAATAAGTACACACTACACAGTTTATCACCAAGGTTGCCAGTATACTAATGTGCTTGATTGTATAGTCACTCATACTTAACAGGTTAACAATAATTTCTTCTTTCCTTCTGTGACAAACGTCTCGTTGGTCGTCATTATAAACAGAATCGGGAATTTAGATAACTGTTAAATTATATATCACTGGTACATGAAATATCCCAACAAATAGTTATAATATATTTACCAACAAGGTATTCGTCGATGGGTGTAATCCAGTCCCCCACACACGGCTAGTTCAATTGCATGACATGTAGGAATGTTCACATAATACAATATCGATACAATGAACTTAGCTTAGAGGACTGGTGATGTAGGACTGTTGTTATAAATTAATATTTGTAGTACATGGTGAACTGTGGGTTGAGTCAGAGCCGGGGGAGGAGATGTTGACTGTTTGGTGTTGATTGAGAGACTAAAGGGCCGGCCTCCGATCGCTTCGCGAAATTACATATGGCTGCCGGCTCATAATAATTTATAACCCATAACTTGGTTTCATAATACATCTAGAGCTGATGTAGATATTTATACATTACAGTTAATATTTAACCTAACTTAAGAATAAACTACAATACACAAAGAACCAGCCGAAATCGTACAAGCGATACGATACCGCCAAATTCAAATGTCCTATTGGACCAAAACCTGTCGGGATCATTACCCTATTCCCGACATATTGCCCGCCACCAAAATTGATATACAGGAACAAAAAAAAGGACATCGAAGTCAAAGATCACCTTGTTGGATCTTTGATCTCCAAAGATCCACGGAACTCATAGCCGTCCTCCTTTTGGGACGAGCGCCACCTGAAGCCTGAGGAGGATCATCCTTCTCATCATCTGCTGCCCCACCTTGAGGAGCACTGTCACCAGCACTCTCCCGCGGAGGGGTATCAGTAGAGACGCCAGGATAATCCGGCAGTTCTACATCCTGCTCCAAGGGATATAACCTCACGACTGGGCGAGTAGTAACCCCAGTCGAAGTTCGTATTTTAGCAACCCTTATAAGACCATCAATGCCCTGGAACAAATCGATAATCCTCCCAATCTTCCAAAATAACCTAGGACGCTCATCATGAATCAGGACGATATCCCCGATACGAGGCCATCGTTGATTCGTCCCTTTGATCTTATGAGAGTGACGCTCGCGAAGAGACAGCAAATATTCTTGGGTCCACCGTTTCCATAGATCGTCGGACACCTTGTTTACATACTGGAAGCGACGACGTGTGGCGTCAGCATTGCCGAACGTAGGGTCATGCAGATCTTCGTCATTTACGGACGATCTAGGAAAGGTATTAAGGGTTCGTCCACGTGTCATCATGGAAGGCGAAATGGGTAAGAGGTCAGCAACATCTGCCGAGGTATAGGTCAAGGGCCTGTCGTTGACTAACATCTCAATCTCTATTAAGATGGTTTGCAACTCCCGTCTGGTCACCAGTGCCCTTCCTAATACCTTCTTCAAGGCAGATTTGACGATACCGATTGTTCTCTCCCAAATCGCCCCGAACCATGGTGCACGTGCTGGTATAAATCTCCATTGACAACCCTTTCCAGTGAGGGTAGCCACAACCTGCGGGTCATCCATTAAACTCTGGAGATATTTAGAGGCCCCGACAAAACAAGTCGCATTATCGCTCATAATAATTTGAGGGAAACCATTGCGACCTGCAAAGCGTCTTAGAGTATGCAAAAACCCCTCACTGGATAGGTCGTCAATCAATTCAATATGAATCGCTCTGGTTACCGCACATGTGAATAGGACGGCATATACCTTTATGATATTACCGGGCGATTCTCTAACATGAATCGCTCCGGTGTAGTCTACCCCGGTTACCTGAAATGGTTCAGTCCTTTGTACCCTGAACTCAGGCAAGGGAGGTAGATCAACTGGGGAGTAAGGCTTACCCTGTAATCTTTTACAGATAGTACAGCTATTGTGGATCCCTTTAATTGCTTGTCGCATCTTAGGGATCCACCAACGTTGTCGCATATACGCCAGAACATAATTTACGCCAAAATGTAGGCAGGTCCGATGGCATTGGTGAATCAACATTTTGGTAATCAAATGAGAGGAGCTAAGGAGGACAGGATATTTCGCAGAATCAATAATGTCCGCTTTTTGTATCCTGCCTCTACACTTAATAATGCCTCCTTCCATATATAATCCTAGCTGCCTCATTAAGTTAGAGGGTTTGGCCTTTGACTCCTTGCTCAGGATTTGATGTTCAGTAGGATAGGATTCCTTTTGTACTAAACATATTAGTTTTGCTTCTGCTGATCTCAATTCATGGAGTCTGATATGCTTCGAATCTTCACTAAGGAAAGACCCGTGAGCCCGACTTCTCATGTTGTTAATGAAACGGTATATCCATGCAAATACCCGTATTACTTGATCATAGCTGCCGTAACGTTCCCACTCTACCAACTTGTTATCCTGATGTGTAGTACTCACATTCGAACTACTTAACACATCATCTTGGGGCCGACTTGAAGGATCAGATATGGATTCCCTGAAATCCTGAGGCCATTCAGTTGGAGACGTAAGCCATGGAGGTCCATGCCACCAAATAGAGGACGACATAAACTGCTGCGCCGAGATCCCCCGGGAAATTATGTCACTGGGGTTATCCCTGGTGCTCACATAGCGAAATGTAGCTGTAGGAACTAAGTTATGAATCTCATCAGTGCGATTAGAAACATAAACAGGTAACACTTTCTGGCTGTGTACCCATGAAAGCGCTATTTGACTGTCGCTCCAGACATAGACGTTATTAATCTGTAGTATGTCTGTATAAGCATCCAGTGTAAACTTTATTAGACGAGCAGACAGAAGCAATGCAGTAAGTTCTAATTTAGGAACTGTAATCTTCTTTATAGGGGGCTACTTTAGCCTTCGCTATAGCCAGTGTCGCTTCACTACCATTACATATGTATATGGCAGTACCGTACACACTATTACTAGCATCAGAAAAGGCATGTAGATCCACCTGGTGACCACTAATAACCTGACGAGGAAGTTGGACCTTGCAACATGCGGAAAGGTCCGACCGAATCAACCGCCAAGTATCCTGTAACTCAATCGGGAGGGGCGTGTCCCAATCTAGTTTTAGCCGCCACAGTTGCTGTAAAAACATACGAGCACGGATTGTAACAGGCAGCAAAAAACCTAGGGGATCAAACAACCTCGCTGACAAGCTTAAGCAGTTTCGCTTGGTCATAAGCTCACTGCCGCATGGGGTGTGACAGAAGGATATACAATCTGTGGTAGTGTCCCATTTGTGGCCTAAAAACTTCACCTCACTATTCTCAGTAGCTACACCGTCAGAAGCAAATTGACCTTTCAAAAGATCACTATTAGTGGCCCATTCTCTTAAGTATAAATGAGCCTTGGCAAATATATCGCGGATCTCCCAGCATCTCTTGAGCAATAAATCTTCATTGTCTCCGGTGCCTTGAAGATTTTCCACATAGATCCCCTGCTTGATCTCATTCTTGAAGTCAGGATCTAGTCCAGCCTCCTCAAGATGACGCAAGATAGTAGCGTTGAGAAGGAACTGGGAACAGGTCGCCCCGAATAAGACGACTCTGAACCTGTAGACCAGATACTCTGAATCTAGATCCATTGGGTCCCGTGGCCATAAAAATCTTTTCGAGTCCCTGTCTTCACAATGGAGTTGAAGCATCAGGAAGGCCTTCTCAATATCGGCGACCCATGCAAACTTATGACATCTGAAGCGCAACATAATTTGCGCTAGATCAGAGACCAGGGACGGACCCGTGTACAGACAATCATTCAGGCTATAGGAGCGATCACTGGATTTAGCAGAGCAGTCATACACAATACGAACAGGAGTGGTGGAACTGTCCTTTTTAATCCCATGGTGAGCAAGGTAATGGATGTTATCCCCATACTCACTGAGATCTACTCTCTCCACAAATCCACGTTGTACCTGCTCGGCTAAAACTGCCGCATAAGTCTCGCAATACCTTGGATCCTTGACAAACTGCTTCTGAAGGCCACGTAACCTACCAAGTGCTAGATGGAAATTAGTAGGTAATTTACTCTTGTTATCATTCCAAGGGAGCCTTACCACATACTGACCTCTGCCAGAGTCATACGTTACAGTCTCTTCATACGAGCTTAACGCTAGCTTGGACTCACAATCAAGTTCATGTGGGTCAATTCCAATATTGTCCAAGTCCCATAGCTTATCTATATCAGTACATGTATTATCAGGCACATTTGGCCTAATATATTTATCTATGGGGCTTACTGCTACCTTGAGGACCGTAACCACCTCCACCTGTGTGTCTGTAGAGGAAGTGGCATAGGATCCAGAAATGGCATACCCTTGGATCGTGGGGAGCATTATAAGCTTATCTACCCGCCGATATCCAGGGTGAACCAGGTCGTAGTAATAATCAGCTCCGACCAGTAGCATAATACCATTGTTAGCAGAGAGTTGATCATCAGCCAGTTTATACCCCTTGCATCTGAGATATTTCAAATGTGGTTGAATCTCTGATGCTATATAGAAACTGGGTAGTGTGGCGACCACAACAGCCTTGATGGGACATACCTTTCTTCTACAAACATAGGAAATCTCCACGATATCATAGTCACTGGAATCTATTTCACCAGTGAAACCATGGAGACGCAAATTCTCTTGACCCTTGCTGGTACACTTGAGCTGGGGTAATGATGACCGCAGAACGAATGACCTCTGTGAGCACTGGTCAAGTAAGGTGCGCGTCATTATAGTATTATTATTACTCCCCACTACTGGCAGCATCATAGTAGGAAGCAATTGACATTCTCGAGAAGCAATGGACATGGCAGATACTTTATCACCCTCGCTCTTACCTTTCTCATGTGACTCTTTGGGGGTTCTCCCCTTTTCTTTGCCGTCGTGCCGATCAGACTGGGTGCAAAGGGAAAACCAATGTTTCCCCTTGCAATACTTACAAGGTTTGATGTAGGAATTGGTGCAGGTACTGTTGAAGTGGTCTCTTGCCAGACAGCTGGTACATAACTTAAGCGATTTAGCCTTGCTAACCTTCTGTGTAGCCTTAGGATACTTAGGACACTGATACCACAGATGACCGTGGACACTGCACAACTTACAACCTAATGATATTGGCCTTTTCTGTTTAGGAGAAGTCTGTACCGGGAAAGCTGCAGTAGATGGCGACATCTCCACTTGTCGGTAGTGTCCAGTACTCTCCATATTGAAGACTTCAGTCTGGTACACCTGCACCAACGCTTCCAAGTTTAGTGGAGAGTCGCTTAGTTGTCGTCTTAAGATTTCCCTTAGGGGAGAGGGTATCTTATTCAAGATATTCACACTAAATATCTCCTCCTTGGTGACGGCCATTGTCTCCATATATCGGAGGAGGCTCTCAAAGGAGGCATAGTACTCCTTTAGGGCCGTCACATCATAGGATGGAGGATCTAGCGTGAAGAACTTCGTAATTAACGCGGTCTTGATGACTTCCACTCTCCCGTAAGTTCTCTTCAGCAACTCCACTGCAGACTCGTAGCTGGTAGCTTCTAGCTTGTACCCATCGACTAACTTCAATGCCTCCCCTTTCAATTGACCACGGAGATATGTGAACCTTTGGATGGATGTGAGTGTTTTATTATGATGGACGGAACACTCAAAAATATCCCAAAATCCAGTCCAGGTAGCCGAATCCCCGGAAAAGGTAGGCAAAGTAAGCTTCGGCAGGTTAAAACCAGTCGCCTTTGGTGTACCGGTATCCTTAACAGAGGTTGATTCTTGGGTGGAAGATAGTCTGGCTAAGGCTGTATTAACGTCCTCAAAGTACTCAAGATCTGCCGACATTTCTTCTTCCACATCATCAGTAACTGTCAATAAACCATATACCTGCTGAGCATAACTATCATAAGTAGCTAGCGATTTAGTAACGGTAGCAAATTTACCTTTTATCTGATCAGCCGTGGCACTTATTAAAAATTCATCAAGATCTCTTAAACATCTATTTAAACTTCCCTTCATCCCTCCCTTAAGAATCTTAAGTTTCTTTAAATCTGTCATCGTTAAGGTCTAATTTTAAGCAACTTAAACTACAATGAGGTCAGACTACAAACCGTTAATCGCTTAGGAATCAACAGCGGCAAACCCCCATTACTTAAGAATTACATAGTACTTACATCCCCCTTAACATAAACTATCGAAAGGAAATTATCTAACTAGACAAAAGAATTAAATACTAAATCCATTAAAAGAAAGGGTAAGGTGAAGCACTAATTATTGTAAGCCCTTTATAGGTAAGCCCAGTTGGTTAAGCTACAATCATGAGGTCTGACTATTAACCGTCAATCGCTTAGGAATTAACAAAGACCGACACTCATGACCGCCACTTTAAGCAACTAGGCCTAGGCTATTATGAAATTTAAAGATAAAAGGTCACATGAGAACCCTCCCCACCAGCATAATGAATAATGAGTCCCACAATGACAAAACACAAGCAACACCATAGGCACACCACCAAAGCGAAATGAAAAGCCACCAGACACCTGCAGGCCTAGACTGCCTAGCCTAGCCTATGAGTGCGAAATGGCGCCCGACGAAATTACCCCAACCCCAATCTCCAGCCCAGCCAACCCACCAAAAAAACGCCAAGGATCACACGCCCAAAAAACCCTGGAAACTAGTCCCAAAAAAGATAGAGACGGCGCCTAAATGGTAAAAAACATGAGGGAAGAAGCTGGGTGTAAACTAGGGAACGGCAGTCGGCCAACAACGCGCGAGGCGGCAGCCATTTGTAAGCCCACAAGCGTTAAGGAAGCAAACAAAACGGTACTACGGTAAGGAAGCTTTAGGGCACGAAGGACCATTATTTATCGGGAATTTAGATAACTGTTAAATTATATATCACTGGTACATGAAATATCCCAACAAATAGTTATAATATATTTACCAACAAGGTATTCGTCGATGGGTGTAATCCAGTCCCCCACACACGGCTAGTTCAATTGCATGACATGTAGGAATGTTCACATAATACAATATCGATACAATGAACTTAGCTTAGAGGACTGGTGATGTAGGACTGTTGTTATAAATTAATATTTGTAGTACATGGTGAACTGTGGGTTGAGTCAGAGCCGGGGGAGGAGATGTTGACTGTTTGGTGTTGATTGAGAGACTAAAGGGCCGGCCTCCGATCGCTTCGCGAAATTACATATGGCTGCCGGCTCATAATAATTTATAACCCATAACTTGGTTTCATAATACATCTAGAGCTGATGTAGATATTTATACATTACAGTTAATATTTAACCTAACTTAAGAATAAACTACAATACACAAAGAACCAGCCGAAATCGTACAAGCGATACGATACCGCCAAATTCAAATGTCCTATTGGACCAAAACCTGTCGGGATCATTACCCTATTCCCGACACCTGTCACGGAATGCTGGCAAATCTCCCTTCGAAAGTCATGGGACTATGACATTACTGGAAGCCTTCCCGCACTTCCATTAATGTACGGTCGGTCGAGGTCGGACACTGACTAATACTCTGAGGGATAAGCACTTTTCGCAGTAACTATAAAGATACCAATAACACTTTTTGAGCAAAAACCAATGGTATCTATGACAACACTTAATACCCCCGATTGTACGAGCCTCCGCCTGCTGTCAGTGGCGAAGGTAGTAGGGACATAGGCCTAGATGTAATTACTTTGTAGTCATCTTTTTTAACTGTTACTGTTTTCTTTGGATGAAAATACAAACTATTGTTTAACATCATAAATAGCTGTCTAAATTATTTTTCAAATGTTTTCCACCGAAAGTAAAAGCCTTCAATGTTGACCTTGGGCCCGAGTACAGGTTGACGTATTTTGTAAACAAACTTCTTTCTTCTGTGAAGTACTTTACCAAAGACGACCACTACTTGCATGGCAGAATATATATTAAGCAATGCCAATGAGAAAAATAGAGTTTTATTTATAACTAATTATATAGAGTTGGACTTACTCTTTATATAGATCTTGACATCAGTGTAGTTATTAGACTTTCAAATTTAAGCAGTAACAATGATAGTTCTTCCGTTAACTAAATATTGTTTGAACATATTACCATTATTATATTAGTTATGATAGATACACCTCTGTAACAATGTCAAGACATTCAGTAACTGAACAACATTTATTTGATGTGTTTATATGACAGGTGGTGACACATATTGTACTTGTGATGTCTGTCGAATTACAAATAATCAAATATTATGCTACAGTTCGTTATATTTTACATGGACTGACTATGGAATATACCGATTATTATTATATTGGTATAATAATACCAAGTTAGTCCACATAACTTTATGTGGACTAACTTGATGGTATATCATAAACTTGTATTACGTTCCGTGTATACAATATATTAGGCACTGTAGATCAGTTATCATGACTCCCCTCATAGACTACATATGCTGGTGCCGTGTTGATAACCCTGACTGAGTGTTGACCTTAGCTACTTACAATCAGAGGTATAGTGAATGGAACAGATAATTATGGGCCGGTAGATCCGATCGTTCAACATGATAAAGTCTGGAGGTCTAAGTTTGTGGGAGGGGGAGGGGAGGGACGATCTGGACCCCCTTCTCCCTTTGAGATTTTAAGACATTTGGCCAATTACTTTGGCAATTTTGAGACCGTTTGTATCATGTAAGTGTCGATATGTTTTCCTGACGAGCGAAAGCGAACCTGCAATTTAAGAGGAATCGGCTTTAGATAAGGGCCTTTTCTACCCAAAACTGCACAAATTTAGCTCAAAGTATATATATATATATATATATATATATATATATATATATATATGTATATATAATATATATATATATATATATATATATATATATATATATATATATCAGCAGCTATGTAATTTAGCTTTCTGCCACTGGTAAAAAATAGCCTGCATAGTTATGAATTGAATTATGTATAGATTACTGATAATGTGAAGTTAATATGGTATCAGCCATACAAAGGATAATTGTTATGACCAATATTAATTACAGTGCATACATTTAATCCATTGAAATACAATAATCTATTTTTTCTTAGTAATTTATTCACAAACTGAAATATAACTGATAATCTGGCCATCACGGAAGATAAGTTAGGTCTCGTGAGGTAAGGTAACTACACCTGGTGATGATGGAAATATCTAGGCCCCAGTCCACCTTGTTGTGTAGGTACACTCGAATGCCATAGTGTCTAGCCCACGTATAAGAAATAGTGGACCCCTATGGTTGTATTTGTGATGTTATACCTATCTGGATTGATTTGTGGATAGAACTATTTGTCGATAAATAGTAAATATAGTTTTGTAGTTGATGTATTGAAAATTAGATTCATAAATTCGTTTCCAGAGATTCCCAACCTTATCAAAACTTAGTAATGATGAACGAAAACAAACTGTATATGTATAAGTTGTTACGGCACCAGTAATACCAAATATGGAATATAGGGACAAATTAAACTTGAAAACAAAGAGAATGTAATACAAAACAATCAACAGGACAGGTAACAAATACACCTGTTAGTGAATAACTTATAAGCTGCCAGGGCTGTGTACAAATGTTCAACGACTTTATGTATACCGTATAGTTTTATCCTGCCGCCCATCATGAGAGAGAACAGATGGGAAGAGAATACGAAAATATATAATGACAAGGAAAGAGAGAGAGAGTAAATAAAGCCAGTGAGAGTTAAGACAGTTAGGGAGGCAGGTCATGTCCAGCTGACTCCAACACTCGTCTCTCAATATAATCTTTATCAATATAACATTTCGTCAATAAAACTTCTTCTCTGGCCAGGTACGTGAAAGATTTTGGTGTGCAGGGTTGCTCAATTGAATAAGCGAAGTATGTCATTACTGCTTTCATTTGTTCCTGCATCGAAAACGAAACCTTGTTAATTGTTGTTGAAGATTAACGATGGACTGTGGATCAACCACGAGTTGTAGTTTCTTCTGTATTAATGCTAAACTGTAATTTGTAATGCGGTAGGTGTGATTATATAAATGTCCGACCATAATAGCATTACCATTCGTGAGAAATGCACAGTTGTCTATGAATAGAAAATTACCTTGTTGCCTTAAGGGGAGATTTCCACTTGAGGGATATTTCTTGGACCCCTTTCTCCCTCATGCTTAGCCCCATTACCTTTGATATTTTAAGACGTTCGCCCCATTAGTTTTGCGATTTTAAGAACTTTCACCCTATTTCTGTCAATTTTAAATACCTTTCGTGCCATTTAGTTGTCGATATTTTCCTGGCTAGCGATATCAAGCTTGTAATTTAAGAGGCATTTGTCTACAGAGAAATGTAAAAAAAAAATTGAAAGGGGGTCTAGGGGGTGTACCGTTAAGCTTGATAGAGGTCTAGGGAACAAACTGAATACCCCCCCTTAATCCCCAAGAGGCACACATTTAAATATAACGCAAAAGTTGACAAATTCTGGTATTTACATATATACAAAAATGTGTTGTTATAGTTCTTTTGCGAATGGCAGTGTGTATCTGCAATACAATACAAGAACTTCCTCGTAACGTATTTGATTCGCGACCTAGAAAGTGGAGCCACCATATTAGGTATAACACCATATTACATGAACATTGTACTCCAGTATAACCTTTTACTATTACATATTACTCAATGTCATATAATATCCTAAAATCTTGAGGTTGGCAGAGTAGGAATAGCTCTGAAAGCATAAAGCTAATGACTTGGGCTTATTTCCTGGTTTATCTGGAAGATATAATATTGGGAATGCAATTGTGTTTCAATTTGTTCAATACTTCATCATAAGTCCATCAACATAACATAATGATACCCTGGCTACTGCCAAGTGATCATAATGTGTTGGGATCCTTCAATAACTATTGTACAATCTGTTTCAGCAGCAGTCAAGGCTAGGGTGGTGGGCGGTATGAATTGAGACAGTCTAACGTCAAATATTGTATTAGGCCTCATCTTTGGGAAGCTATGCTGGTGATGGGCAGCGTTCCCAATGACATCTATTGATTATTTTTCAGACTTTTGCCTTCGAAGTATTGATTCTATAAGCTTGAGAGAACCTTTGTCAAGACGGTTGTTTTGGTTGATTTGGCATTATATGGTTACTTGTTTATTCATATTTATTTATATATGATGCAGTGTCGTCTAGTAAAACATATTTCAGCACTTTTACAGTCTTGTTATGTATACCACAATGAGTATGAAAAAAACAAAAACAAATTTATTGAAAAGTAACTTTGCCAAATATGTTTCCCAATGCATTTGTTTATGATCTTGGTACATCCAGATTTGATATATCCTACTTTACTTTTTTAACTTAGCAATATTCTCTAATCGACCTCTTCCGCCCTCCTGATTAATTACAGTGTTTGTCAGGTCGTCAACATTCTTTGAAAGAAATTTGTTGATAGGACCACAATAAACAGATGTATGTCATTAGCTGGTCTGGTGTTTGATCCCCGTGGCTGCCTGCAATAATACCCACTCTTAGCTTACCACACAAGATCCTGTTTATCTAAGAATCTTCAGAGGAACCTTGTTAGCGATATTCGTTTGTTAAGAAACAAAAAACAAGACCTTTGTGTTTGCCGAAAAGTGCTAGTATAATAGATAAGAGACGATGCAGGGTAGCTAAACATTATTTTGAACTCTTTCTGACTACCTCATATATTTCTTGAGTATCAAAGACCAGATTTGCTCAAAGAAAATATCATATTAGAGAACAATACAATAAATATAGTAGCCAAATAACTTAGTGCTTATTTATCTACATCGTTAGTTTACGAGTGGTACATTGGTAAACATTCCAAAAGTGCGGAGCAAGTGACACATATAGCATGACGGGAAATTGTTGGTACACTGTAATTTTGTTCAAATAAGCTACATCATAGGAGTTACTAGGCTTAGTTTCCTCACCATTGTAAGATGATCTAATTCATGTTAAATAATGTGTTATACTGGGCCCTCCCCCCCCCCAAAAAAAAAACCATATATTACAAAAAAACGAAAAAAAAAACGAAAACAAAAAACGTATGAAAGACTCGCATTAGTTAAACCAAGTCTAGCAAATATATATATATATATATATATATATATATATATAAATACGGGGAAGAGCAAGGTTATGGTCTTCGAAAGGGGTGAAGTCACAGAGTGTGAGGTGAAGCTGAACGGTCAGGCTATGGAGATCGTCAACTCTTTTAAGTATCTGGGCAGTGTGTTGAGTAAAGATGGGACTATGGATGAAGAGGTGCGGGAGAGGGTACAACAGGGGAAGAGGGTTGTAGGAACGCTAAAAGCAGTAACAAGAAATAGGGTGGTCAGTATGGAAGTGAAGAAGTCCTTGCATGACAGGTGGTAATCCCGACACTGACTTACGGAAGCGAAGCATGGACGTTGGTTGAGAGACTCAGACCAAGAGTGAGAGCAGTGGAAATGAATTACTTAAGGAGTGCGTGCGGAGTTACATGGAGGGATAGACAGACTAATGAGGAAGTAAGAAGGAGGTGTGGTGTGGAGGTAGATGTGCTGGAAAGTGTGAAAATGAACAACTTGAGATGGTTCGGCCATATGGAACGTATGGAAAGCGAGAATGACTAAGAGGGTGTACGAGAGCGAGGTGGAGGGACAGAGGGGGAGAGGTAGACCGAATATGAGGTGGAAGGATGGAGTGAGGAACTACATGAACGAAGGCGGTGCTGGTTGGGGGGAGGGGCGTCGACTGACTGGGGACAAGAGGTGCATGGGGGCGGTTCGTTCGTGGCCACCCCTTCGGGGATCACGGCGTCAGGCAATAGATAGATAGATATATATATATATTTTTTTTTTTTTTTTTTTACAAGGTACTATTGCCTGATAAGTTCCTTTCTAATTGCGGGTGGTGATTTGGTAAATATTTGAGCAAATTAATCCTGCAGCAAGAAAGAGAAGACGGTTTACAGGATATAGGAGCCAGTGTGGGGGATAGGTGAGG
The DNA here is from genome assembly GCA_032716605.1 of Paralithodes platypus. Lineage (NCBI taxonomy): Eukaryota > Metazoa > Arthropoda > Malacostraca > Decapoda > Lithodidae > Paralithodes > Paralithodes platypus. Next base: position 6,441,221 of record CM064518.1, read on the forward strand.
GAGGAAGTGAGATACTGCAAATAGTGCAGGGATATATAACTTGCTGCATAGCGCCACCATATACTGTATACAAATATCAGTATATATGTTGCCACCTATATAGGCGTGAATTTATAATGAAAGGGAAATTCAGATTCACTCATAACCATTTTAATCACACCATAATTTGTGTATGCCTGTTCATCTGCCTTCACAAGAAATGCAATACTAACATTAATGAAACATAACAAATACTTGAGAAAACCACTGTTATGCGAGGAATATAATTTTTACTGCATTTATTATGGTTCGTTAATGTCTCTATCGTGAAGCTGAGAACCTGAATAAGTCAATGGGGTCTGAACTGGCTCGAATAATACAACAAGGATATCAATCTCTCCAAAAGTCACAGAATACACAATTTCGGTCCACACGTTTTATTTCTTATTAGCTAGGGTACATATATGACATACATCAAGTCTCATCTATTATAAAATGAGCTTGAAGGATAATTGATCACAATAATGAACATAAATACTGTTAATAACGTTCACATAGTAGTTGGAACAAGATGAACTTGTGGATCAAGTACATAAAATAATAATATAGTAAGTCACTAGAGAACCACAATATAAATAACACAGAGAGGTTGGTCTCAAAAACTATAGTTAATATCCTGACGGTAACTGGCAACCGCTAAAGGATTAGCCGCCAAAGGTAGATGAAAGTTACTGCGTCGCGTACACACAATAAATATTTGCTGTGGAAATTAGGATATCAACTGAGGTCTGAATAACTAGTAAGTTAATTCATAAAATAATAAACATAAATCTTAATTAACTCAAGGAGTTACAATATTGAATAATAGTTTAATTCAATGAGAAATAATTATATGAGCCAGTACGCTTGGCTAAAATCGTCTCGCCACAGGTTAAGTGCGACGTAGGTCTGACAGGAATTCAAATCGGTAGTTCATCAAGCTAGGCCTGAGGATGAGGTCAGGGAGTGAAATCTGTTAGCACAGTTCTACTAGAATACGATAAGAACTCTCTCCTTTGTACATTTATTTTATGCTCGTGCCCAGCCAACAATAAACACAAAATTAAGATCTGCTGGGTGTTCACAATAAATTACGTGTAGTGCGATGTATAAATATCCCGAACGGATATATGTAAAGCTCAGATATAGAATATAAGAGATATATTCCAAGAATTATACATATATCAATCCCTGCAAATAGAGTGTGTACTGTTCTCTCAATACGAGGGGCGATAGCAAATAATAAGAGAATAGACAATCTCTGTGTTTACATTAAATTGAACACTGCATATCTTAATCACCCTTCCCAATATTTAAATGAAACACTTTATACAACGAGAAGCACTTAAGTTTTGGATGGAGATATAGGTGACGTAGCTCATGAGAGATCTGATCACACGTAGTAACTGAGTCCGACGTAATTCAGATGGACCCCAGACACACACACACTCTCCCACCAGGTGTTCTCTCTCCTCACTCGTGACACAACTGTCGTACTTTAAGGGGAGAATGGCTAGCCCCTACGGAAGTACTTCCGAATTGAGTTGGTCTTTACGTATTGCATGCGTCCAATTAAGGGAATGCTCTACCCAAGATATACAGTACAAGGTCACCAGATGCCCCAAACTCCTCTGACCCGCGCAGTGACGTAGAATCGGCCCCTGACCTCCCGCCCTCAGTATTTACCCTCCTTTGATTTGTGTAGGTCACGCACATCTCTCCAGAATCAAGTGAAGTTTTTTAAGCATAGCCTCGATGTTTTACTGTGTTGTTTTGCTTAAGCAAGTGTACAGACATGCCCAACAACTGTGCAGTGTTTGGGTGTTTCTCAAACAAGAAAAAAGCAAGTGACAACCATATTACTTTTCACTCCTTCCCCAAAGACGACGAAACAAAGAACAAATGGATTCACCTGTGTAAGAGATCAGACTATATTAATGATGCTATTGCAAGGATATGCAGTTTGCATTTTGAGACAACTGCATTTGAAAGAAATCTTAAATATGAATTATTAGGCCTTCCATTACCCAAAACACTGCACCGGATAAAGGCTGGTTCACTTCCAACCCTTCACTTACCAACATCAAGAGGTGAGCACTACTATTTCCAATTACATCTAGTTACCCGGTATTTGAAATATTAATATAAGAACTGTATAGGTTATTTAGTATTACTTCTATGTATGCTTTCACGTACAGTACCGTACTGTATTGTGAATCATATGTCTGCGAGTCTGTTTGTTACACGTATGTAAATTCCTAATGTATTAGTTATTGAGGTTTTATCTGCTGCAATAATTAGCTATAGTCCTCTAAAACATTTTGTATAAATTATATAGTCACGTGTAAAAGCCTTATCCCTACTCCTCATCTTTTTATGCCCGATATTTATAGCTGTACGATGAAGTAACTCCTTAATACACCTAAAAAAGTTATAATACATCCTGAACAATAATGAACAATAGATACATTTTAACCCCTAAGTGTCGGCACGCAACATAAGTCGAGTATAATAAATCTGGACTATCTGGCCGCGCGCGACATAGGTCGTTGGCAATTTCAGCACGTAATGTTGCTGAGAGAGAGAGACAAGTGGTGGCAGGGGAGTAGCGAGCGTATGACTGCTCCAGACCACCGCGGCGAACCTACTGACACGAATCCCACCTCCTCCCTCCCTCTCTCACTCGCTACATACTGAATTGTATGGGGAAAGTACCGAATTACATGCTTTTTCCACTCGCGTAGCGCGCTTGTAGCAAGAAAACTAGCCGTCATAAAATCGTTATGGTGTCATGGAAAGCTCTGTTTATGCCCTTTCAGGGATAGATACTGTTTTACGTTCTGGGTCTTATTTAGGCATGAAAATCACGTAAACAGCCCTATTTTGGCTAAAAACACCCCGCTGGGCGGTACATATAAATAAACCGCTAGCCCGCTAATCTAGTGTTAAAAGCACCTCATGTTGTGAGCGGTGGTATTCCAACACAGTGAACGGTGAGAGGTTGGGCTATGTCAACAGAGAGTGCCACCACTCTTGTTTGTTCTTAGTTTTCTCTAAATTGTTTTATACTTGTATGGTAGTCCAACAATATGAAATTAGCATATTATTAAAGAAAAAATCAATACATAATCATTGTAGACATACAAAAGACTTTCGTGAAGTAAAATGTATAAAATATAAATAAATAAAACAAATGATTTCGGCATCAAGGTGCTCGATCTGAGCTTCTTCCATTCATTTTACACACACATATACACACACACACATACATATTCTCTCTCTCTCTCTCTCTCTAATAAATTTAACAATATAATGTATGAACACATTTCCACTAAGAGCACACTATTATGTTTTAGTTATATACATTTATTAACGTGTATGTAATATATGTATAAGGTGTTTATTAGTATGTATGTACAGTACTATTTATACAGTATATTGTGTTCACGGTACTGTATACAATATTGTAATATAAATATGTTCACCATTTTTGGCTGAACACTTCCTTCATTTACACACTCACTTGTAGATATATCATTCATATTTTGTTCTACTTCGGTTAGAACACAGTATATAATCTATAGGATTTTTGTTCATGTGAATACTTGTTATATGCTACTACCTGCAACTGCTTATGATTATCTCTCTCTCTCTCTCTCTCTCTCTCTCTCTCTCTCTCTTTCCACCTGAAGCTATAGGACCTGAAACTTTTATTGCAGAAACGAAAGACGTTGCCTCAAGGGATTTGAGACATGAACAACGGGGGCGGAAAAGACTTTTGGAAGACATACAGGATCAGGTGTGCCAGGAAAATGTGGAACCAGTTGCGAGCATCGAAGGGATGCAACACCAGTTAGAAGATATGAAGAAGGAAGTAAAAAGTGTAAGAATGGAAAAAGATGCTCTACTTATTGAAAAGGCTAATTGGCTAAAAGACAAAAATGATCTGCTTGCCAAGATAGAGCACGCTTCAGCACGTGCATATGAACAGTTTATGAATGGTTTAAGTCCTTTTTTTTTCATCTTCCCAAGTCGATTTTTTCTTAACAGGAAAGTCTGTGTCACACTGGAAGGAAGATGACATTAGTCAAGCTTTAACATTGCATAGTTTGAGCCCTAAAGCATATAGGCATTTGCGTGAGGTACGCAAGTTTCCTTTGCCATCTGCAAGCACATTGCATCGTTGGGTGGCAAAGTTTGACTGTGAACCAGGGGTGTTGCAATCTGTTTTAAATTTGTTGCAACATGAAGCTGAGTCCATGGATATTAAAGATCGTGTCTGTGTTTTATCTTTTGATGAATGTAGTATTGCCAAAGAATGGACTTATGACAAGGGAAAAGACATTCTCTATGATCCCAAAACCAAAGTACAGTGCATTATGATTAGGGGATTGGTTGGTTCATGGAAGCAACTAATCTTCTATGATTTTGACTGTGATATGACCAAGGACATTTTGTTTAATGTTATCAGTAAGGTAGAAACAGCTGGTTTTCCCGTAGTAGCTTTAGTTAACGATCTTGGGCCTACAAATGTGAGACTATGGAATACCTTAGGTGTAAGTGTGGAGAAAACATCCTTTGCCAATCCAGCTACTTCTGACAGAGACATTTTTGTTTTTGCTGATGCTCCTCATCTGATTAAGTTAATCCGAAACAATTTCCTTGATTCTGGGTTTGAAGCTTCAGAAGGGAAATCCATTAATAGTGAATGTGTTCGGGAAATTGTAAGAAGAAGTGTCAGTGATTTGAAAACTACACATCGTTTGTGCGAAAAATATATAACAGCTAGTGGTGTGCAGCGAATGAATGTAAAGTTAGCTGCTCAACTACTTTCTGAAACCACTGCCAAGTCCTTAAAGTATTTTGGACTCAAAGGATTGCTTCAAAGCAAGGATTGGGAGGCTACAAGCCAATTCATCTCTTTGGCTGACTCCTGGTTTGATATATTTAACTCCAGAGTGCCATATGATAGTAAGTCCTCCAGAAATGCATATGGACTCAATTTAGAATATCAAAATCAAATTATAAATGACATGACACAAACAGCATCATCGATGAAAGTTTATGGAAGTAAAACCAGGTATAAGTTTTCTTAAGGGATTGATTATATCTTCCCAATCCTTGTCAAAATTATTTGCAATGTTGCAGGAGAAATTCAGCATACCATACATACTTACATACAGACTTAACCAGGATGGTCTTGAACATCATTTTGCCAGTCTGAGACAAATGGGAGCATGCTATGATCACCCTTCTCTTGTATCAGTGAAACAACGTACCAGAATACATTTGCTAGGTAAAAACAGTGCATTGGTTGGTGAACAATATAACTGTGAAAAACAAAGTCATGATGGGAGCATAACGGAAGGTTACTTTCCCACTGGTACTGAAGGTCAGTCAGTGGGAAATGATAAAGATGACAATGCACTTCAGCATTGTCTTTATCAGCTATGTTATTCTCAACATTAAGTGATAAAGACTTTGAGCCTGTGTGTAATGATAATAACAAATGGGATACAGAAGATGTTGAGGATGACCTTAACTTAGAAAAGGCCACAGAAACTGAAGGTCTCCGATATTTTGGAGGCTTTATTGCCCACAAGTTTCCAAAATATCAGTTTCTTGGAAGAAAGGTGGGAGAGAAAGATAACACATGGATTGGGGCAGTTGACAGAGGTTTTGGATTAATGAAACCAAGTGGTGACTTTTTTCAACATTTGCAAATGATGGAAAATATATTTTGTTGTCACCATGGAGAAAAAACTTTAAAGCCAGGTAAAGGGGCCATCAAACAGTTGACCTCTGATATAACACAGTTTGTATCACTCCCTACTGACGTAATAGCGTATTATGTTGGGTGTCGGATCTTTTTTCGTGTGAGAGTGCTAAACAGAGCAATAAAGTCAGCACGGAAACAAGGTCGGAAAATGCTCAAGGTAGTCAAATAATTGTGATATAAGCTACAGCCACTCTCCACAGTCATATTTCACCTTCACAATTCACATTTTGTAATTACCTTTGTACATAAGTAGAAATACTCTATATCATGGAACAAACTTGGATATAATCAATGTTGAAATAGTGGAGGTAATTAATTAAGGCATGACCTTTAAGTCTGACTGTCCCGTACATAAATGTATTACTATGTTCACATCTCGTTTTTTTCTGCTAAATGTAGATTGTCTTGTATTTTTCTCCATTTATACAATATATAATATATGCATTTCCATTACTTTAACCTAGCATATGTGTTATGTAGTGATAAAACAAAACATACATAAAGTGATATATATATATATATATATATATATATATATATATATATATATATCGGTATATATATATATATATATATATATATATATATATATATATATATATAGCTTAAAATATTTATTAGAGAGAGAGATAGAGAGAGAGAGAGAGAGATTTGATTTTGATTTTGCCCCGAGGGGCGAGTTTATTGAGCAGCGCCCCCAATCCTGTGAGGGGACAACCACTAGTAAGGCGATACATACTGGTCAAAGAGCCATTATTCCACTGAAACAACAGCATCGTCGTCTGGTTACATTCATATTTGTGTTTATAAGTCAGGTTGGCATTATTCAGATGTGTTATTATAGTTTCCTCATTTAATTGTCACATGGGCTGTATATACGTATAAAAAAAAAAAAAAAAAAAAAAAAAAAAAAAAAAAAAAAAAAAAAATAAAATTTAGTGACTGAATTATTAATTTATTGACAGGTTGTAAATAATAGCACTACAGAACTAGTGCAATCGTATGAGTAGTCTATTCATATTTGCATTACATCAATGGTTATTGAGATCATAGTTAGCTGAATACAATTATTAAAAAATAGGCAATGGTATAAATCAACATAATACATAATTTAATACAGGCGGACATAATCATGATCCGGTTCGTTGTGCACTGGGAGCTAAGGTGTCTTGAGATCGCCTCGTACCTATACACAACGAACGTATTATAGTCTGCATGGTTGGTATCTAATTAAATATACTTGGTGGATATTTCAAGAATGACAGGGGGTAAGGAAATGTGATTTGTATATTAGAAGACTGTGATTAACGAGACGTGTAACATTGGAGGGAGGTGGTAGAAAGAAAGGGATCTCGTTGGGGGTTGAAGTTTCGCTCCCAGGAACTTTCGTTCCTGTGGTATTTCAATAATAATAATAAAATAATAATAATAATAAGGGGACAACCACTGGTAAGGCAATACATACTGCTCAAAAAGCCATTATTCTACTGTAACAACAGTATCGTCGTCTGGTGTTAAGTAGGTAGGTTTGACGGGCCAGTGTGGGCAATCTTTATGACTCCGAGAGAGAAAGAAATAAAGAGTGAGGTCAGGGGGCCGAGCTGATGTCACGGACCTGCGCGTGACAATACCTTGTACTGTATATCTTGGCTCTACCAAGCCCAGCTTTACTTTACGTATCACATGCGTCCAATTAAGGGAATGTTCTACCAAGGCCAGCCTCAATTTTGCCTACCAAATCGTGGTTCGGTCAGGTAATATTTGGATTTAATTTTTAGTCACGGGTAGAGCTTCTCCAGGTATAAAAGGACATGAAAAATATAGTTTTTTAATATTGCTCCGGTTATTAACATTCTTTAAAATACAGTGCACATATGGTTATATGGGGGGACACATTCTTTATTCATTAAACATATATACAAGAAGGAAAGGGTGTATAGGAATGAGCAAACATTAATTTAGTGTGTTATGGAATTACATACATTTGGTCGTGATTATGAAAAGGAATTTTTATTAAGAAGGATACTGAAAGGGTGATTATTTCTCCATCTCCGCGTTGTTGCAGCGGTGGTCGGAGTAGAGTTGCATCGGAAAGCAAGGAGGTGGTTGATGCCTTTATTGCATAAACACCTCCTCGTATTCCAGATCGGGTCCTTGAGGATGTGTCAGCCATCTTCTTTTGGGTGAAGGGGGTAAAGAGGGCCGATTAGCAGGTACCCTTTGGGGGACCCTAAGGGAGGCACAGGTAGGGGGGTTGGGCTGATGGTTTAATAGGGGTAACTGATTCCTTTTCTTCCCTTTATTTAACCAGGGCAACTCCCCTATTTATTGTT
>CM064518.1:6449450-6520068 GCA_032716605.1 Paralithodes platypus
TCACTGTAATAAGCAGTAGTAAGCAAATGGTAGATATATCTCACGTCGGATATATATATATTGAACAATTAATTAACATCGAGGTAAACATTTGTGGTAAAGCATTTCCCTCATGAGTTATTGGTATATTTAGAGTAGCTGGTAACCGTGTTTAAACTTTGATACTAAATGCGTCTCTATTCATGGTGTTCTAAAGCTGATTTTCCTGTGTCGACTGCTAAGCTATCACCTTTCCTCCCCCGAACTACATACTTGCATAGTTTGAGTCTCGTTTAACCCTTATGGCTTTCTGACATTAGGCTGAGATTAGTATGGATCTTAAAATAGAGCTTTTTATCAACTCTTCTGCTACTACTGGAACACCACAGTTATTACAGTTCAGGCCTGCATACATTATTCAGGATAAATCCTATGACCCTAACTATTCAGTTACACTATTAATCTAATTGATTCGGATTAACTTGCACTAAAGATTAACGTTAATAATAGAAGTGTGCTAATGTAGAAGCAATAAAAATAATAATTACAAAAGTAAATGAAAAATCGGTTCGTATCCCTTAAGAACCGAGACAACATTTTGAGAGAGAGAGAGAGAGAGAGAGAGAGAGAGAGAGAGCGAGAGCGAGAGCGAGAGAGAGAGATGCTATAGCAGGAATTAGATAAACAGTTTTCAATAATAACACTATCAGTTGCTACGCGGATATAATGGTCTTCTGATTATGATATATCCGCGAAAAGATAAGTAGATATCTAGTTTGTTATAAAGTTATGACATACCTCGTTGAAGTCTGTAAAACTGTCTTCATAGCGTAATGCATATATGCACTGAATTTCGGTGTGAGCATCCTAGGTTCGAATCCCTGGACTGTCACATGTATTTGTTGATTTAATGATTTGAGTTTAGAAATAAAGTTGGTTGGTGGAAAACACATATGAAATACCTTTTTGATAGACCCCCTTCCCCCCCCCCCCCTCCCTCCAAACAAAAATTAATGACTGCAGTGAAGATGGTAATACATTAAAATGGCAATTAATATATATATATATATATATTGTTACGTATCTTGATCCTCAAGTGGTTAACTTGATGAATCTAGATAGCACAGAGATATATATTAAGGTATCAGTCAGCTGAAGGCAAAACAAAAGTAAAATCTAATAAAATAATTTCCTGTTGTTGCTTCCTTTCCTTTTGGATCTTAGGACTTGGTATCCTTTATTGACTGATACTCTTTACTTATGAAAAATACTGAAACTAATTAAAGTCATGTAGTATTTATAAAGAATTATTTAACCGAAGCTTAGTAGGCTATGGTTATGAACCGAATAAGTTATAGCTAAAGAAGGACTATTAATTTTATAAAAAGTCTTGAAAGATAAATATTAAAGTAAGAATATTTCTGTCTCTTACCCTCTTTGAAATGAATAGATATTTTCTTATGTCCTTTTATTTATATTTAATGTAATTATTCTTGGTTCTTGTCTTACGTTAATAGTATTATATTATTATTATCATCAGGAGTAATATCAAAGTCACATAAAAAGTTAGATATATATTTAATAATTAGTTAAATTTATTTCTTAACCACGTAACATTGAAGTTTGATTATGAGTAAATAAAGTTACAGGATCGTTTCATAGATTCGATTCAGGTCTCACTCAAATAATATGAAAAGCAAAATATAATATTTTGAAGCAAAAGAATTTTCTTCAGCTTAGGAAATCACTATAAGTAATATTAACACAGCCATGTTAGTCTAAGGCGATATTACTAATACGAGACAATAGCATCACCGTACTAAGCACCATTAAGCATGTAAGCTTAATTCAAAGAAAATGAAAGAACTCGTAAGTATTAATATAAAACAATAGTATTACTTTCATCATAACCCAATTACTTAAAGAGTTGCTTTAGTCCACAAGTTAGTCAACTAAAATAGTTAAGTACATAATAATAGCGTTAACGTTAATTCGCAATCAAATAGTTAAACACATAATAGTAGCGTTCACGTTAATTCCCAATTAAATAGTTAAACACATAATAGTAGTGTTCACGTTAATTCCCAATTAAATAGTTAAACACATAATAGTGTTCACGTTAATTCCCAATTAAATAGTTAAACACATTACACACATTAAACACATCACGTTAATTCCCAATCACATATCTCACTAACCAACATAACGTAAGTGTTTACACCGAACACACTTAACACACATTTATATAATCTGACTGACAGTCACAATCCCATTATAATACTTCACCCCGTCTTCCTCCAGCTGCAAGTTCACCTTCCCCAACTCCAAATGAGACTGATTTGAATGCCCACAACTCGGGTCTTATATACCAAACAATGATGGTGTAGGAACGAATCAGGAGGCGGCGGGTGGTGCCGGCGCCAATCATAGCTCCTCGAATCACATAACAGGTGCGAGGTCCATTCACAGCTCCTGGCGTCGATCATACGTCATAGCATCGGTCATCGAAGTGTGAAGGCTAGCATGCTGGTATGGGGGGAGATGGTTTGCCCACTCGCTCGTTCGCTAGTCTGCTTCACCGTTTTGGGTAGTGGGCTCCTTCAACTCTAATTCTAACTCTTAAATTAACATACAGGGCTCCGTATGTCAGACCTCCCCCCCTAGAAAAGAGTTTAAGGAGTATAGTACATAATATTAAACATAATACATAAATAGATTCACCACCAGATTGGCAACAGCAAGATTATAATGAGGATATAAGGATATCACCCAAAGTAGGCAACGTCTCCAGGTACCACATCAGAACATAGCCGGAACGTAGCTGGAGCGTTATTCGAACTGCAAGGCATCTCACAGCTGAAGGCTTAAAAGCGCACTACAAAAGCATGATATTTACCTCGCTACAAGGGAGAGCTAATTGCCAAAATCCTCTCATTAAATGAAACTTACTGCTGTATGAGGCCAACCCGGTAAATGCAATCTTTGATCCGTGGCAGTGGGTAGGTATCGTTCTTTGTGACAGCATTGACTTGCCTATAGTCCATACATAACCTATGGCTCCCGTCTGGCTTTGGCACTAGTATGACCGGACTACTCCACTGGCTTAAGGCCCTAGTGATCAGTTCATTAGAAATCATAAAGTCAAGCTCGACCTGCAGTATACTCCTGCGTTGTGGCGAGACACGGTAGGGGGATAGTTTAATGGGAGTTGCATCCCCTACGTCGATGTCGTGCACGGCCAAAGAAGTGAGCCCTGGAGTATCACGGAACACACTGGGAGACTGAGATAAAACAGAGATTAGTTCGTTCGCTTGATCAGAGGGAAGATGACATAGTTTAGATGGTAATTCCCTCAAAGCCACTGAATTATACTGAAAGTTGGATAGGCTACATGACAAGTCAAAGTCTGCATGGATACCTTCAGGCTCTGGAACAGTCTGTTGCGGGTCAGTAAGAGAACTGAAGACTTTGTCCGCACCAGGCTGCTCACAGGTCCTGACATTCACTGCCACAGTGGGAGAATCTGGAGGAGAGGAATCAGGGGACCTATGGTAGGGTTTCAACACATTTATACGGAATACTTGCGTGGGCTTTCTCCTGTCTGGGGTAGTTACTAGATAATCGGTAATGCTCACCCTCCGAATTATCTTATATGGGCCCCTGAACTTGGCAGATAAAGGTTGGCCAAAAAGGGGGAGCAGGACCAAAACCTCATCACCGGGCTTAAACTCCCTCTCACGGGCTTTTCTGTCATACCATTTCTTCATGGAGCTTTTAGCCACTGTCAAGTTTTGAGCGGCAAACTCACATGAGGATCTCAGCCGGGTTTTGAAATCTGAAACATACTTGAGGAGGTTTTGGTTCCCCTCCTGGCCAACTAGGCTATCCTGCAATAGTTGCAAAGGACCTCTTACCTGGTGACCGAAAACTAGCTCATTAGGGGAAAAACCCAGGGATTCAGTTGGAACCTCACGAGTAGCAAATAAAAAAAAAGGTACCCCCTTATCCCACTCAACTCCGGTCTCTGTACAATACTTACGTAACATTCCCTTTAATGTCTGATGATATCGTTCGAGAACCCCTTGACTCTCTGGGTGGTAGGTGCTAGACTTTACATGCTCGATACCCAACTCCTTCAGGGACTGCTGGAAAATGTTAGAGGTAAAATTAGTTCCTTGATCACTTTGCACCTCATGGGGGAAACCCATTCTGGTGAAAAATTTGAGCAGTTCCTTGATTACAGTTGGAGCAGAGGTAGTCCTTAAGGGTATAGCCTCTGGGTAGCGAGTTGCCATGTCCATGATAGTTAATAAATAAATGTTACCTTGGGAAGTCTTAGGCAATGGGCCTACAATGTCCACTACCACCCGAGTAAAAGGATTCTCGAAAACGGGCAAGGGCACCAGAGGATGTACAGGCACCTTCTGATTGGGTTTTCCTGTCATCTGGCAAGTGTGACACACTCTACAACACTCCACTACATCTGCACGCATTCCTGGCCAGTAAAAGTGGGATCTGATTCTGTCTAGAGTTTTTCTCACACCTAGGTGTCCTGCCAATGGTATACAATGTGCCATTTCCATGATATCTCTACGACAAGGTTTGGGGACTACTACTTGATGGACGTCCCAAGCCCCGTCATCGATTGGTCTGTGTGGCGGTCTCTATCTTCGCCACAATACTCCTCCTTTGAGGTAGAAACATTCACCACCCTCCTTCTCGCATTCCTCTTCACTCACGGACCTGGCAGCTAACTCCTTGCATTCACGATCATCTCTCTGTAGCTCTACCAGGCCACTAGGACAATTTGGAGGAGTTTCATGGTCATCTTTAGGGTCAAGATGAGCCATAAAGGTGTCAGATAAATCCACCTCAGTCACATCATCAGGCACAGTTGGAGCATCATTCACACTCTCATCATCCCTTTCATCAACTCTTACATTCGGTACATTTCTGTCTGAGGGAACTGCTACTTGAGACATTGAACGTGTGACAGCACACACAGGGAAAACAGTTGGCATCTCCTTTTCGAGCTCACCGGTTAGTGGCTCGTTAACAGGGGAAAGTGACAAAATGGGGTCTGGTCGGACCTTCTCACCTGCTAAATCATTCCCCAAAAGGAGAGTTACCCCAGGCACAGGGATATCTTGGGACCTACACAAAGCTATGGTGGCCTCACCCTGTAGTAACTCACATTCAATTTCGCCTTTTACCAAGTATGCATAAAACTGGCCTCCAGCACCTCTCATTACAACTGGTTCGCCAGGTGGGCACTCAGTGTAAGGATTCACCATGAGGGTGCTAGTAGAACCTGTGTCTCTCAGAATTTTTACCTCATGCATGCAACCATTTAATCTCACGTTGCCAGATGAAATAAAGGGACGGTAACTGTCCTGCACTGATGGTGAAATTATTATTGGTTTAACCCTTGTGGGTTGCACCACACATGCTACTACACCCCTGTCTAGATGATTTACGTTAGCTGCTAGGTACTCCTGTCGAGAGTCCTGCATTAAAGGAACTTTTGGTGCTAGGTACTCCTTCTGTCGGGAGTCCTGCATTACAGGCACATATGGAGTTTGAGATACGGCGGCAACTGTCTGCCCCGATCTCTCGGTTCTCTCCTTGGCCCAGCACTGATAAGCTAGGTGGCCTCTCTTGCCACAAAAAGTACATACTTTAGGAGATACGGGAAAGTTCCCTCTTTGAGCATTACTATTAGTTTGGGGCCCACCTCTGTTACCATTGCCCTGAGTCGCATTTTTAGTTGGGGGAACATTTCTATTTTGGCTAACTGGGGAAGACGTTATAGGCTTGTGACTGGGTCGGTCAGATTTGTGATTGGGATACTTAAAATTAGAACTAGAATTATCGTAGGGCTTCTTTCCACGAAATTTGTTGTTGAGCACGTATGTGTCAGCCATGTCAGCGGCGTCAGCAAGACAATCTACCTTTTTCCCCTTTAAATGATAGGATACAGAAGAATCAATTTTCCATAGGAAATTTTCTAACAGGACCAACTCCTTCAGATCGTTGTAGCTTGTGACTTTCTTACTCTTGACCCAATGATTGAAAGTTTTAGTCATGGTCCTGGCAAATACCTTATGGGTTTCTTCTACTTTCTTCTGGTTTTTACGGAAAGATTGCCTGTAAGCCTCAGGCTGCAATTGATAGGTTTTTAGGATAGCTTCTTTGAGATTGTCATAATCCTGCCTAACTTCTGCTACTTCTGACAAATACGTGGCTCGAGCCTGCCCTGTCAAAACAGTTTGTAACATAAAAGGCCATTGATCTCTTGTCCACTTCATACCTCCAGCAACTTCCTCAAACAAAACAAAGAAATCCTGCACATTATCCTCAGTGAAAGGTGGAATGACACTAGTCATAGTTAATCCCAGAGGGGGAGCAATTTCGGGAGCATTTGTATTGACATTTAGTCGAGCCGTACGATATTGATATTCACATTGTTCGGTCGTTGCACTGGCATTTATTCTGGCTAGTTCTAAGTCGGTATTTGCTTTTATTTTCATTCTGGCTAGTTCTAGTTCGTATATTTGATCACCGGTCAAACCAGGTGGCAATTGTACATTAAGTTGGCTAGGTTTACTAGGGATCCCACCAACTGCTCAGTCTCCCTCCCCGCCTTCTACAGGGAACAGGTGGGTTTTTAAGGTCTGAGCCACCTCTACTTTAGACATGTTTGAGACAGATAATTGGAGATGTGAGGCAAGCACTTTCAGTTCGGATTTTGACAGACAGTCAATATCAGGGGATGTGGGTTCTGATTCTATGAAAACTCGAGCATCTTCATCATTAATTAGTTGAGGCATGATTAATATTTGGTTGTTAAGTAGTGAAACGTTAATGAAACAGTGAAACTGTATGAAACGAATCCTGGCAAGGTCGCCACTCTTCTGTTACGTATCTTGATCCTCAAGTGGTTAACTTGATGAATCTAGATAGCACAGAGATATATATTAAGGTATCAGTCAGCTGAAGGCAAAACAAAAGTAAAATCTAATAAAATAATTTCCTGTTGTTGCTTCCTTTCCTTTTGGATCTTAGGACTTGGTATCCTTTATTGACTGATACTCTTTACTTATGAAAAATACTGAAACTAATTAAAGTCATGTAGTATTTATAAAGAATTATTTAACCGAAGCTTAGTAGGCTATGGTTATGAACCGAATAAGTTATAGCTAAAGAAGGACTATTAATTTTATAAAAAGTCTTGAAAGATAAATATTAAAGTAAGAATATTTCTGTCTCTTACCCTCTTTGAAATGAATAGATATTTTCTTATGTCCTTTTATTTATATTTAATGTAATTATTCTTGGTTCTTGTCTTACGTTAATAGTATTATATTATTATTATCATCAGGAGTAATATCAAAGTCACATAAAAAGTTAGATATATATTTAATAATTAGTTAAATTTATTTCTTAACCACGTAACATTGAAGTTTGATTATGAGTAAATAAAGTTACAGGATCGTTTCATAGATTCGATTCAGGTCTCACTCAAATAATATGAAAAGCAAAATATAATATTTTGAAGCAAAAGAATTTTCTTCAGCTTAGGAAATCACTATAAGTAATATTAACACAGCCATGTTAGTCTAAGGCGATATTACTAATACGAGACAATAGCATCACCGTACTAAGCACCATTAAGCAATGTAAGCTTAATTCAAAGAAAATGAAAGAACTCGTAAGTATTAATATAAAACAATAGTATTACTTTCATCATAACCCAATTACTTAAAGAGTTGCTTTAGTCCACAAGTTAGTCAACTAAAATAGTTAAGTACATAATAATAGCGTTAACGTTAATTCGCAATCAAATAGTTAAACACATAATAGTAGCGTTCACGTTAATTCCCAATTAAATAGTTAAACACATAATAGTAGTGTTCACGTTAATTCCCAATTAAATAGTTAAACACATAATAGTGTTCACGTTAATTCCCAATTAAATAGTTAAACACATTACACACATTAAACACATCACGTTAATTCCCAATCACATATCTCACTAACCAACATAACGTAAGTGTTTTACACCGAACACACTTAACACACATTTATATAATCTGACTGACAGTCACAATCCCATTATAATACTTCACCCCGTCTTCCTCCAGCTGCAAGTTCACCTTCCCCAACTCCAAATGAGACTGATTTGAATGCCCACAACTCGGGTCTTATATACCAAACAATGATGGTGTAGGAACGAATCAGGAGGCGGCGGGTGGTGCCGGCGCCAATCATAGCTCCTCGAATCACATAACAGGTGCGAGGTCCATTCACAGCTCCTGGCGTCGATCATACGTCATAGCATCGGTCATCGAAGTGTGAAGGCTAGCATGCTGGTATGGGGGGAGATGGTTTGCCCACTCGCTCGTTCGCTAGTCTGCTTCACCGTTTTGGGTAGTGGGCTCCTTCAACTCTAATTCTAACTCTTAAATTAACATACAGGGCTCCGTATGTCAGAATATATATATATGAGAGAGAGAGAAAGTGTTAATAATCTCGAATATGCACCAAAAAGCCTAACCACGGATCGATCATTGAATGAATGTACCACTTGTAATCAATTAAGCAATCCATACAATGTTTTTTAGCAAGTTCCAACATCTCTTCAGAGGTATTCAAAAATTACAAGATTACCATTTATATGTGCAAATCCATTAAATACCAATGCATAT
Source organism: Paralithodes platypus (assembly GCA_032716605.1). NCBI lineage: Eukaryota > Metazoa > Arthropoda > Malacostraca > Decapoda > Lithodidae > Paralithodes > Paralithodes platypus. Next base: position 6,458,138 of record CM064518.1, read on the forward strand.
TGCGCAGGTGGGTGAATAATATCGATCTATCTATCTATTGCCTGACGCCGTGATCCCCGAAGGGTTGGCCACGGGTGATTACAATAATTTGTAAAATAACTAGAAGGGGTGATGGTATTGGAAATTTACATTATAAATACAAACATGATAGAATACTAATTACGCATAAATCATAATGTTTGTGTCAAGCTACGGATAGGTGACAGATAGTGTAAATGATCTTAATTCTGTAAAATCAGATAATTTATTGCAACATTGTTCTGGCATATATAGAATATATAGATTACCAATTACTTACATGGTCTCGGCCTCGTTGCAAGGTTACTTTATTCTGTGTTCGTGGAAAACAATGGTTGTAATCGGCGGTGTCCTCCTGTGTGGGGTTAGGGTAGGGTGTGAGTGGGGGGCCTGCTTGTTTAATCTCTCCATTATAGGGTAAGGGAAGGAAGGGGTGACGGACTGGCACCATCCCGTCCCGTCTGCCTGGGGTAGGAGTAGTAGACTGGGCAGGGCCCACCCCGTTCCTAGCTTCTGGGGTAGTAGGAGTAGGGGGTAAACCCTATGCAGGGACTTTCATTCTGGGTGTACATAGTGAATAAAATTGATCGGAAATCATTTGTTCATCTCACTTTCTCCACAACTGGTCATATAAGTAATGTGACAATGCCAAGTGTGAATGCCTACAAAAGATCCACTACTTTCTTTGGTAGAAGTGCTATGCTTAACATTTTGACTGTACCTTTGTCAGCCTCACAGTTCCTCCCTCTCCTGTCCCACACCTTACTATAGTCGGTTTTATTTCAGCTGACTGCAAATTGAATCTCTTTGCAAATGATGTCTCGATACTCTATGACAAATATATAAAACTACTAATCATCTATGCCATAATAATGCCAAGTCCTCATAATTAAGTTCTTCTGAAACTGAATATATTCATTATATATTGGCCAGAACAAATTGTCAAAACGTGTCATAATCATCAAGGAGTTACCTGACTGTACTTGTATTTGTCATCTGTTTCCACATCTTCATTTTCCTTCAGAACTTCTTTAACCCCTTATTGGCGGCGCGCGACATATGTCGAGTGAAATAAATTTGGAGTATGTGGCGGTGCGCGACATCTGTCGAGCACCATTTTCAGCACGTAATGTTGCTGAGAGAGAGAGCTGAGCGGTGGGACGAACGTAGGACCCTTATGACCGGTCCCCACCACCGCGGTGGACCTACTGAACTGTATCCCACCCTTCTCCCCCCTTTCTCACTCGCTACACTGGGAATTATGTAAGGAAATTACCTTATTTTAGGTTTTTTGCACTCGTGTTGCACGATCGTTGCAAGAGAACCAGTGGTCGTACAAGGATGGTTCGGGTGTCATTGGAAAGCTGTGTTTACGCCCTTTCAGGGACAGATACTTGTGTTACGCTCTGGGTCTTATTTAGGCATGAAAATGAGCACGGAATAACCCTATTTAGGGTAAAACAAAAAACGCTGGGCGCTATGGTCAAATAGACCACCTAGGCCGCTAAATAAGGGTTAAAGGTATCACTTTTAGTTCCCGGCGTTCATCACTCACCAGACAGCCATTACACTCTCCATCTTTCAGGCTCTGTCACACCTCACACTTTAGAAGTAGATTTTCTCAGTTGTGTGTGTCTGTTATGAATTATTTAAATGGAAATTAATAGAAAGACTTATTGTCTTTTATATATAATTTATGTAAAACTCTCTGATATATTTTGCTTGATTATACAACTTCCTCTATTTCATCCTTAGTCTCTCTCCCTACCACTACCTCACTTTCTCTCCTTCTCATACACTCTCTGTAATTCCCATTCACTCTTTGGTTCCCCAGGCAACAGCTTACGGTGCGACTATAGACTGAGGTGGATGTTCGGCCTGAGGAACAGTTCCCGCAGCCTGTCAGTCCAGCGGAGTCTGGACGAGACCCTGTGTTACCTGGTGGGTGCCACACTACCCCCCAGGCTGGCTGTCACCCCGGCCTATGACTCTACCACAATCGGCATAGGTCAGTGTGAGTGAATGTGAGAGCACACTAGGAGCAAGATATGAAACTCAGAATCAAAATGTCAGAAATAGAGGAAGAACTGTAAACGATAACCCTTACTGTATCAGAGCTTTTTATAGTTTATGTACCCCTCAATACCAGCCATTTTCGCCAAAAAAAAAAAATCTGCGACAAGAGAGGATGCTTTCTTCACAAAAACTGGGGAGTAACTAAGGTGAGACTGGTGACTCGTGATAGCAGCAGGAGAACAGTCGCGCAGTGTTATCAGTACCTAGCAGTAAGATCTCAAGTCATGTTAATGGCTCCCGCTTGCCATTAGCAGAGAACAAGGCTCAAATACTGGTGGCTGATTACATCTGTCGCTCGTACTAGTGTATACCATTTATACTGATGGAATTGGATCGGCGCTGCTAATGGATGGGTAAAGAAGCTTAAAAAGAATTAAATTTTAACTAAGGCAATACATAATTTTATTTAGTGCCAACTTGAAGTCATATCTTAGTCTAGTAAAGTATGCATTAGTTGAGAGTTATTGGCTGATATGGCTTCTTGGGATTCATGTCAGTTTTAAGAATATATTTATAAACCTGTCATAGGTAAGATTACAGTGAAGCGTGTGGGATGTATATTCCTGTCACATGTGAATAGGAGTATTATTTCATATACAGTATTGTAAAAAGATAATATGAACACTGACTCTGGTAGGTCAGTGTGTTGGCGTGGTGTTTAAAACCCAGGTATGTATTATGTACAGCTCTTAATTAATTTCAAAATATTTCCAACAAAGGCATATTTATGCTATATACATTTTCCACAACAGGCAAGACTACTGTTGAGTAATAAAACTAGATTATTAACACAAACTAGGATTAATCTAAAATCAAGCATGCAGTTGTTATAATTTGAGAAATGTTTAACAACTCTGTAATCAAGCTTTAATAACAACAGGTCCAGTAACACGCTTGTTGGCTCTGCGTGAATCTGAGTTGCCTGACCCCAACCAGACATGGCTCCAGACAGCCAACCCTGACTGTGAGGAGGAGGAGGAAGGGTCAGAGACAAGGGCCGCCAAGGAGGAAGACCAGAACAACAGGAGACGCAAGGGCCGTATACGCACAAGTGGCCGAAAGCGAGTCAACAACAAGATTAAGGCCCAGAATGATATGGCATCCGTGGACACACTGTCAGAACCAGAGACAATATTACCCCCTCCAGATACCCAGCCCGTGCCTGCACAGGAGGCCAGGGCCCATGGGAACCACGCACACTCTCATAATTCCCCTTTGATTATTGCACTCTGCATACCCCTCATTGTACTTCAGCTTCATACCCAGCCACATTGAGCTTCCACAAGCCTTCCAAACTCTGCATACTCTCAGGAACCCATGTCAGCATTGATTTTGCTTCTTCTCAGACACTAGCTGATACTTGGTGTGACTATCAAACAACTTGTGTTACAACAATTGAGTGAGGTGTTTGGTCGGTCTGATGAGCAGTTCCCACATCCTGTTAGCATGATGGAATCTGGATGACACTAGCCAAATAAGAAAAGATGGATACCTTCAGGGATGTGCCAAAATATTTGTATAACTAATTTGAAATGCGAATTTAATCTTATGAACGTGGAACAGTTAACTTAGTGACATTAGTTCTGATAATATTATTCAGTGATAACGTCGGTGGACTAGTGAATCTGAAAATATATCTTTATCTGTTTTGATATGAAGATGCAATAAAAGAAAATGTAACCATATTTACTTCATGGTCACTCAACTCATAAATAATTCCACCCACATTCATTGTACACCCATTCAGAGTCGACTCACCCACACCTAACCAAGCCAAGCATAACCTAAGTAGCTTTAAAGTATGTACAATATAGCTCCAACATTGGTGATAGGACACATGGACGATATTACTTGTGAGTAAAGTAACTAGAAACAAATAGTCATTGATCTCATATACACTGAGAACGTTGACAAGACTTTCTTTACCGAATGTACTTTAAAAGGAAAAATGTTACTATGTTAGCCATGCCCATTTGTGGCTGTCATCTGTTAAAGCTGCACACACGTCCAAGTTTGTCTGTGAAGCAGAATACTGTAGAGACCTGCACAAACCTAACATCCACCACTCAATCACAATGTATATCTGAATGTATTAATCAATGAAGTATCTGTGTCAAGTCTATTACGCCCTTCATCTGCTTCATTGATGTTACCTCAAGAGATTCTGGCTTACCCTGTGGCTGACTGGTTAACATGTTAGTGGATGACAGAACAATTCAAGGTGAGCATGTGTGGTTTGACTGTTAATGTAGGACTGATAGACATATATACATCGTCAAGCCACTCATAAACACATTCGTAACCTCAAACAGACATGCACATCATTTGGCCTAACATTCCAGACCTGGTATGGAGGATAACAAAGAAAAGTATTAATAAAGGTTAATTATAATGATAAACAGTTTGTGATCCGTTTCATTTAACACTTCAACATGCTCAACACACCTTATTCTATTATCTAACAACATCATGGAACTCTCTCCTTACACACATGAACTCGGCTTCTTCAATCACCCATGAATGACGTCTTTGGGCGACATGTTTAATAACAAAAATAGGATAACACAAACACCAAAGGCAAGAACGGGTGTCTTGACAATTTGACCTGATTTTCCTTAAATAGAATCCCTGATAATGTAGGTATTCTCCCTTTAAGGGGACAGTCCTCTTAATCATAGGTTTTAATGGCATACAACAATTATAATTGATTGAAAATCGCACCTGTTTGCTGGAAATGTTGGGGACTGATATGCATGCATACAACATTGATGGACGTTATCTCAAATTTAGCATCATTGAACGTGCCACAGATATATATATATATATATATATATATCATTGAAAAGCTCTTGGCATTTACAATAAAATTTTCGATCTGGATGTGTTTTTTTACGTTCTGTACTTGTCACAGGATCGCCATTTATTCCAAGGAAGCAATATGCTAAGAGGTATCCAAAACTTAGAAGAGGCTAATTTAATAATCAGTCTAATTTTGAATAAATAAATTTTGAAGAAGCATACAAATTCAAGGGATGCAGTTGTAGACAAATAAAGCAGCACATTTGATGGAGAGCACTTGGTTCATGTTTCCATCAACAAGGGGTATCATACATCATCATTATTAAAGGATTATTTTATCCACTTCTAACAGCTGAAATGCAGCTTCCTTTCATCTTTGAACTATAAATATATCCACAAGAGCAATATATTCAACCACACATTCACAACACATGTAGCCGCTTCATCCGTCTACATCTGTATCTTTTGAGAAAGTGAAAGACAGCATGAGATACAACCCTAGTCATAACTGTATGGTAGTACAGTTTTAGACAAGTTCATTTCTTACTCTATAAATTATGCCCTTCTAATATTAAATCTCATCAATCAAATTTGAATTGCTACATGGATATTGGACCTACGTGTCTATAAAAAAAAAATATAAAATTATAGCTTTCTGTTTTAATTATTTCAAAAGATCATTGTAATAAAAGGGCCGTTCCTTTAAAGTTACACCCCGGTTTTGTACATATATGTATATACGTCATGTCAGTTTTATTTTGTTCCAACGAAAAGTTAACACAATAGAATATTGTATAAACATACATTTATGCTCCTTCAGCAAGAGATGGAGTATATTTTACAGAAAGTTAGTGCCTTGATTATTTTTAAAATATTAAACAAATTATTCAAAACCGTCTGCAATTACATTATTGAATATAGTTATATTTATAGAGTAGTTTCCTTGGATTTTGCATAATACCCTGAAAGCAATTCCTTCTACAAACCAGTTTTCCCTAATCAGTATAGTGACGTCATCTCATGCGTATGTATGTACTGTATATACTGTATGTGTGGATGTGTAGAGTAATCATTCAAATCATAGATGTGTACTGTATAAAAAAAATCCAATTCACTGTAACCGTTCTGTATATAGTTTGATGAGAGCCAATGATTGAGTGGATGCTAGAGTGTGCTGCTACCCGGTTATGTTTTTGTTTTTGTATTGCTGGGTGCAAAATAATTTTTGAGTATTATAACTTAAGAATATTTCACTTTGTTTACTATATGAGCATCAACCGGTGAGACTCATAGGTTTAGTATGTGTCTTATATTGTTTACGGTAAATGGCAAGCATCAACATCATTATTGCTGTTAAATTTATTTCAACTAAATTATTTGTATATAATATTAAAACTATTAATCAAAGATTTATCATAATTTTACTACAATTAAGGTTTAGGGGATATATAGTAATGTATGTATATAACTATATACTAGTGCATAATTATATATATATATATATATACAGATATATATATATATATATATATATATATATATATATATATATATATATATATGTGTGTGTGTGTGTGTGTGTGTGTGTGTGCGTGTGTGTGAACAATCGTTAGGTTGGCATGTCTGATTTATTATAAAACAAACGCAAAATAAAAAAAATAAACGTAATTTTAAAAATACTACATTTTGTTTACTTTCAAGCTAGTCATCCCATACTGTATGTCCATAGAAAGAACATGGGTAGATTCACATTACCGTATGCAGAACCTGTTGAGCCATTATGCCATCGAATTGTGATGAATTAGATTAAATCTATTTGGTCCTAGAATTGTGGGGGAGTCAAGTGTAGAATGTGTTGAACTATACTCACGAAATGTGGGTCTTTACATCGTGGAATAGAATTTAATATGTCATCAACGAAGGACTTCCCTTCTACCTACAGTATACATACAGGAGAAGGGCTACCTAACCTTTACAATCAATCAATCAATGGGGGCATACCCTGTGACAGCATGTAGCCGCACTCACCCTCTGACCTCACTCCCACTCCGGGTGAGAATTCAGGCATCTGCTCAGCCCATATCAATGATCCTAAGACAAAATTGGTCGACTTGCCTCAGCCATGAGCTGTGTGGTCTTCCCCTAAGCCTCCTCCACTCAGGGTTGTCCTCTGTAGAGACAACTTGGTGAGCTCTAAACGTTGTGACTATAAACACACACACACACACACACACACATACACACACACATATATATATATCTATATATATATTATACAGTATATTATGTAGTGGTCTTATTGCTAAGTTGATAAACCTATGTTCCCGAATCAGATCCCGGTGTGTGAAGGCAAGATATTACTGAACATAGAACGTGTGTGTTGTTCTTAGTGTCAGTACATTACCACAAAGCCTACTGACAAACCATAACATCAGATTTGTTAGTTCCATTTGATGTTAAGTGAGAAGCTCAAAAGGTTTCGGAGATCGAAACAAAGAGGGGGGTTGGCTTGAGCAGGGTGACAAATAGTATAATATATACTCAATATTTAATAAGAAATCGAAAGTACAAACATAACATTAATATTAAATATTTTATTATTTTAATATTATGAAATGCTTCCACGGCGGATACAATAAACCTGGATAAGGCTATCAGTAACACAATTATTTCATTTATTGACATCCATGCCCTCAAAGTCAGTTGTATTGCCATGCCAATATTATAAAATATGGCATTCTTTTAATATCGGCAAACGTATTAAACAAACTTAGAATGTCATACTTCAATAGTTGAAGTACCTATTTTAGTAGGTGTTACAACTAAGGGTGCTTGGCTGGAGAGTAGGAAACACAAGGAATTTACATGAATAATAGTTTATATATACAGACAGGAAATAAGACAAAATAACAATATAATCACAAGGGAAAGCCAATATAACACTTTCTTGGCCGGGCTTGGAGCGCAGGTGTGTATAGTGAGGCTGGTAGTGCAGCCTTCTGAGCCTGGGGTCTTCAGAGGTAGGTTGCTGACGCTGGATCAATGGCAGCTCCTTCTTCAAGTGCTGGTAGCTCCATCGTCAGTTACTGGTAACTCCTTCATCAGGTACCGTAACCTTTACAGCTCTGGAACTTCAAAGGTAGGTTGTTGATGCTGGATCCAGGTAAGCTCTTTCTTATGCCCCTTTCCCACTGATGCGATTTCATACGATTTTCGTCGCCGAGGACGTAGTCTTGTCAATTCGCAAGGATTCGTGTGCGACGTATACGATTTTGAACCGTTACAAACAGATAACAAATTATACTCGGCGAAGATGTCGCCGATGAATGCGATGCAATCGCCGCCTTGTGCGACGATATCGGCGAAGTGAGCGATGTTTCGCCGATGATCTCTGCGAGGAATGTCACATCTTCAAAAATATCTTGCGATATCATGCGATGGTGAAAGAAAACTCGCCGATTGTTCTGCGACGTCTTCGGCGATTCAAGCGATGACACGAAAGTCTTAATATTGACAACGAAATGGGGTGAAATGTCTTAAAATCGCCAAACTAATGGGCCGAATGTCATAAAATATGAAAACTAATGGGGTTAACCATGAGGAAGGAAGGGGACCAGAAAAACGACCCATCTCCCCTTAATTCGGAGATTGGCAATGCTTCGCCGGAGACATTTATCTATCAAATAATGTACAAATTTAGCTTGCTCTCAAAACAAAAAATATATATGTTGGCTCGCTACCGCTCACCAGGAAAATATTGAAACCTGGATGGGGGTGAACGTCTTAAAACAGTAGGCTGAACGGGGCCGAACGGATACAAGGCAAAGAGAGAGGGAGAGAAAGAGAAAAAAAAAAGGTGAGGTGGGCTCATAAGCCGTAACGCAAACATTGAGCCCACCTCACCTATTTTTTTTTTCTCTCTCTCTCCCTCTCTCCTCGTTTTTTTTTTCCCTTTCTCTCCCTCTCTTTGACTTGTATGCATTCGGCCCCTTTCAGCCTACTGTTTTAAGACGTTTACCCCATCCAGGTGTCAATATTTTCCTGGTGAGCGGTAGCGAGCCAATATATATACATTTTGGTTGTTGAGAGCAAGCTAAATTTGTACATTTTTCGATAGACAAATTTCTCCATATAATGCTGGTTCGCTATCGCTTGCCAGGAAGATATCGATACTTGGATGGGGATAAACGTCTTAAAACAGTTGACTGAATGGGGCTGAATGGATACAAACCAGAGAAAGCGAAAAAAGGAGAGAAAGAGAAAAAAAAAAAGGTGAACCCCCAAGAGAGGTGCATAGAAAAAAGGGTTGACAGGTTCACTATAGGCCTAATAATTTTTTTTACCCACCTCGCCGAAGGTGCTCAAGGTGCTCTTTGGCATCGTCGATGTTCTTGCAAGCATCGTCGAGCATCGGCGAGCAGAGCATCGGAGAGCAGAGCATCTGAGAGCATCGGTGAGCATCCATGCAGCGTTGCAAAGTTTTTTTGTGCGAAACCCTCCGCGATGTCTCGCCGATGTCACAGATGATCGCAGAAGCCCTCGCAGATCCCTCGGCGATGCTAGACGATGCTTGCGAGGGCAACGAACCCTCGTGAGTCCTCGTCCAAAATTTTGAACAGTCCGAACATTTGCGACGACCCGCGAGGGCCCTTGCGAGGCTTTGAGAAGCCTTGCGAGTCAAACGATTTTTCATGAGAGGGTTTAAGACATATCACGAATGTGCCAATTTATTGGTGTCGGCGATGAAAATCGTGAGAAGTCGCATCAGTGGGAAAGGGACATTAAGGTACCATCAGCTCCTTCTTTAGGTACGAGGCAACTCTTTCTTCAGGTGCATGTAGCTTGTTCTTCAGGTACATGACTGCTCCTTCTTCAAGTACCACAGCCCTCTGAGCCTGGGAGCTTCAGAGGTATGCTGTCGATGGTGGATCCAGGGCTGTTCTTTCTTCAGGTATAAGGCAGCTCCTTCAAGTACAGGCAGCTTCTTCTTCAGGTACAGGGCTGGGATCCTCGTCGCCGTCGTACGTGGAGTCCTGGAACCTGTCCAGCAGGTGCAGTTTCCTGAGTTTAGAGGTTTCATGGGTCGGGCGTCAAAACTGTATTCAGGAAGCAAGAGTTCAGGGCAGCTCGTCTTACCAATGCTACCTGAGCTCATGGTGGTAGTCGTATGTCTCGTTCGGAATATCGCCAGCTAGCAGTTGTCTACCCCTTCCCCACCATTTGGAGAGAGAGGGAAGATTAGCTAATGGGGAATCTCATGTCTGAGCTCTTGGGGAGTCTCAGGAGGTGTTCTGCCGAACTGTATTTCCCCCATAGCCCCCCTAGGGGGGGAAGAGGGAAAAGGAGAGGTGAGGGTGGTGAAGAGAAAGTCAGAAATTATGAAGGTAAGAAGGAGAGTAAAGTTGACGGGCAGACCGTCTTGTTTTTGTATTTTTATTGTTATTGTTCTGTGGCAAGTTATGTTAATTTAGTGTTTTTGTTTGTGTAGATAGTTAAGCGATGTGTTTGTTTCTTAAGTCTATTTTTTTTTTTTATTCCTAAATTTATGCTACATTTTATTACTTAATTTATAGTTTAGAAGGTGGGTTCTGGTTTTTCTACTGAGTTGAATAATGAACTGGGAAACCAGTTGTGGAAGTTTCCTTCTTCTATATTTTGTTTTTCTTATACATTTACAAGTGTTGGGTCCTCTAATAATTGTAATCAGGCCCAATGTGTCTTTGATTGATTGTGGAGGCAAACATTAAGTGGTAGTGTATTTGTTACTTCATTTAATTGTCTGATTGTCATAGGGTATGGGTTTCTTTAGTTTGTGGAGAATCTTAATGTTCCGCTTAGCATTATTTGTAGTTTCTGGTCTATTAGAGCGTCCATTATCAACAACACCAACCCAACTTTAATCCCATATCCGTGAAATGTTCGTGTTCTCTTACATCATGACTATTGATCAGACATTAATATTGTAGATATCGAATCGTAAAACTAAATCTAACACTAATATTCAGTTCTTACTTTGGTTATTTAATAAAGTATTATCTACTCTAAAAAGGGCACTTTCTGCGAGTCTGTCTAATAATAATAATAATAAACAATAATAATTGTCTGTTTATTGTTCATTGCAGGCTGAAAATCTACAGAGTTTTTCTTGAACCTAGGTACAGTACAATACTTATTCTACCTTAACTACGACGTCACATGCGACCTTTGGCGACCGTGAGGTGCGTGGCTTCCCACCAAGTACATACGCAGATGCACTTTATATTGGTGAGAAGATGTATAGGCTAACACAGGCTGATAGCAGCTTGGTTAGGGAGGAACCACGATACAATTCTCTCAGTTGCTATGGGCAATTTTTTTTTAGGATTCTGGTGGATTCGAACCCTCGCCCCAGCCCCTTGCGGTCAGCACGAAACACAGTGCCTTAAACCACTGGACTATAGCGACCCGACCCGTCTGTTTGTTTATTCGTGTTTGTTCACGAACTACTCCCTCAATTTTCAAGATGGAGAACCTACTTGGTACGCATACTAAGTGTGTGCCAGAATAGGTTTTAAGCGGGGGTGAGGGGGGAAGAGCCCCCCCCCCCCCCCCAAGATAGATAGCCCATATTTCGCTTTTCCCCGGGCAGCCTCGGGTACCTCAGCTAGTATGTAATAATATAATACAGAGCAGGCATCCATAGTCATGTATATATCATAAATAATGAACAGACTAGCACCATACCAACAAAATACACTAATAGTAAACAACATCCTCCATCTCCTTGAACCGAAAGCCAGTAAACCAAATGACACCCTTTGATTGTTTTCTCTTCAAAAAGAATATACCTATCTGGAATGTTCCTGGGGCAGTAAGCCGGATTGATATGAATAACACCACATATCCCATTTATGGAGACCCTGTTTTATATTTAACAAGGACTGTAATCCTATTACCCAAAGAGTGATCTGGGTCACCGGTACCAGAGACACCCACCTTGATAGTCTATTACCCCAAGAGTGATCTGGGTCAGCGGCACCAGAGAGATCCACCGTGGTAGTCTATTACCCCGAGAGTGATCTGGGTCAGCGGCACCAGACAGATCCATCGTGGTAGTCTATTACCCTGAGAGTGAGCTGGGTCAGCGGCACCAGAGAGATCCACCGTGGTAGTCTATTACCCCGAGAGTGATCTGGGTCAGCGGTACCAGACAGATCCATCGTGGTAGTCTATTACCCCGAGAGTGATCTGGGTCAGCGGCACCAGAGAGATCCACCGTGGTAGTCTATTACCCCGAGAGTGATCAGGGTCAACGGCACCAGAGAGATCCACCGTGGTAGTCTATTACCCCGAGAGTGATCAGGGTCAACGGCACCAGAGAGATCCACCGTGGTAGTCTATTACCCCGAGAGTGATCAGGGTCAACGGCACCAGAGAGATCCACCGTGGTAGTCTATTACCCCGAGAGTGATCAGGGTCAACAGCACCAGAGAGATCCACGTGGTAGTATATTACCCCGAGAGTGATCCACCGTGGTAGTCTATTACCCCGAGAGAGATCTGGGTCAGCGGCACCAGACACCCACCGAGGTACTCTATTACCCCGAGAGTGATCTGGGTCAGCGGCACCAGAGACCCACCGAGGTAGTTTCTTCGCTCAATGTCAGTCCGCCAGTAATAAGTTAACCTTTTCAGGATACGTGGACACGTTTTTCCTATCATTCTGGCTAGGATTAGATGATTTGATTAATCTATGGAAATACCTGTGGGATATAAACGAATACTTGAGAAAGTTTTAACCCATTTGATTCCTAAATACCCTTCTAATCTGTTTGTTTTATTATGTGCATGAGTGTGACAAAAGGCAAAGCTGCATGTAACAAGCCCCCCCCCCCCCCCCCCCACCACCACCACCTTTGCGAGAGTAAGCAGGATTAGGGCCTACTCTGTGTAGGTGATGCACACATAGAAACTGCGGAGGAAGCCAGGCAAAAGAAACATGAATTCCAGCAACTCCTTATCATTTTCATATATGGCCTCCCCTGGGTACTGCTCCGCTCGATTGGTGCCAACAATCTCCCCACTTGCATACACTACATACACTCTACATACACTACATACATTGCATACACTCTACATACACTACAATCATATACTCTACATACACTACATACAGTCTACAGTACATACTCTACATACACTGCATACACTCTACATACACTGCATACACTCTACATACACTGCATACACTCTACATACACTGCATACACTCTACATACACTGCATACACTCTACATACACTACATACACTCTACATACACTGCATACACTCTACATACACACTTCTAATAATAGTTATAATCAAAGTAAGAACCATGTCCTCGTATGATGAAAGGGTTAAGGTCGGTTCGTTAACACCTAATCTATCCTATCCCAACTTAGGTAGCCAAAATAGCCAATCCTATAATAATATAACCTTGCCTTATGTTAAGTGAAGGCTTATATATATATATATATATATATATATATATATATATATATATATATATATATATTATATATATATATATATATATATATATATATATATATATATATATATATATATATATATATATATATATATATATATATATATATATATATATATATATATATATATATATATATATATATATATATATATAATATATATATATATATATATATATATATATATATATATATATATATATATATATATATATATATATATATATATATATATATATATTATATATATATATATATATATATATATATATATATATATATATATATATATATATATATATATTATATATATATATATATATATTATATTATTATTTATTTATTTATTATTTATATATATCTATTATTTCCTTTTATTTTTGCTTCATCCCTAGACGTCCATCGAACTTTTAAAAAAATACTCCCAAGACTCTCCATCGACATAAATATGTGCATTATGTTTCTGTAGAAAAATGTCTGGGTCGAAGGCCGGTTCCTCCTAAATAGCATGCTCGCTATCGCTTACAAGGATATATTCGACACCTAAATGGCACAATAAGGTCTCATAATGGCCAAACTAATGGAAGGAATATCTTAATATTTTAAAATTAATGGGACTAAATCGAGTGTACGTACAAATATATATAGCGATTTGAATAACATTACTAAAGGGAAAGGTTTTCCGCTAAACAATAAAGGTCCATCCTCATCACTGTGGTTTCTTCTCATCATACATAATAAATAAATATATTTTGTTACCATATATTTCCTATAAAAAATAGCAGACATTAACCTCTTGAGGATTATGACCAATTGTGACAGTATATTTTGGCTACCATTAGACAACTTTAAGCAGGAATCTCTAGGAATCTAAGGGGCTAAAATACTACTCAATTATGCCTCTGATTCCCACAGATCCTTCCTAAGCTAAATAGAGTTGTGTAATGACAGCCAAAATTGTCTGGTAAACCGCGTCATATTCCTTAAGGGGTTAATGGTACAGTTTGATGATGGTGCCAGGACAGGTTGGCTCCCTTCCTCTCTTGTATAATTAATTAAATGTTCCTTCTATGTCTCTGTATAAAAGACTCTCCCATTGTTTTAATTAATTAGTACAATGTTGGATGAAATACTTGTGTTACTGTATTTTTGGCCCTCGTGTAATAATAATGTATGTGACATTGTTGGAAGGTATTCAAGCATATTGTATTTGTTAAATAATTGAACTAATAAGTATTCAAGGAATGCTATGCAGTGAAATCGGGTTTCATTATTATATACAGTAATAAGAACAATAAAATCAACACACATAATTATAACAATGATATGTGTTACGCTGGCCAGCTTGCCAGAATGCACTCATAACTCGCTAGCGCTCGCCAGGGCAGTGAAATGGGCTACAATAATTGTAGAACGATGTTCTTTCTTTCATAGTGTTCATGTTGTCACAGACAGATCAGTGGTGGTCTTTATTCTTGCCTGTGACACTTGGAAGTATTTTATATCATTGATAGAATATAAGATATGTTGTGTGAAGTTTTAAGGAGAAAGAGAGCGAACAGTGAGGTGGTATTATGTGTGTCTGTATGTACGTGCGCCTCCCTCGCTCGGAGGAGTTTCCCACGCTCGTGATTGGCTGGCGGGCCTGGCGCGTCATATGACGCCTACTCCTCATGACGTAGTCTTCTGTGATTGCATGCTGCTGCCTTTGTCAGTGCTGGAGGGCTCCTGCAGAGCTTGGCATAGCGTGCTTGGTCCTACATGTCCTTTGCAATCTGTCCCCCCATATAACCCCCTATACTACTATTTCTCTCTCTGAACTTCTTCTTTTTCATACTTCTCATCTTTATTCAATTACTTATCCCTTCTGGTTCTGCATACGACTTCCATAGTCGGCCAGTCGTATTACCAGCACCAGTTCTCCATATATGTTTGCACTAGCTTTAGGGATTATTGGAATCATAGTCAAATGGTAGCCTAGTGTTGGGGTGCTTCTAATTACTGAGCTGTTCTTTCCCATTATTTAATGCTAGACAGTGGAAGGTATCTTTGGTCGTTGTCTGAGTTATGTATGTGGCAAGTCAGAGCCTGTACAACATCGACGAAGCTAGGTAGCCTGTAACCCTTGTGCATATTTTCCTTTGCGAGTGTAGCAGTATACAGGTGAAGGGCTTTCGCCTACACTTACCTGTATGCTTGCTACCTCATTTTGTTGACCTTTGTGGAGCGCCAGGGTAAGACCAGATACTTGAGATCTGGACTTACCAAGAGAGCCTCCAAGTCACTTAACGTAACATAAGGGAAATCTGTTCAAGGGGAGACAGTAGGCTACGAGCATGCTTGCGCTCTAGTTTCCTAGTACCTTTTATGTCACTGCTAGACTTTATTAGTGAGAAAGACAGCCTTGTGTTTAGTAACTTTAATTGTGTATGCTTTAGGAATTATTCACACCTTATTTTAGCCTAGGTTGATGCATAGTGCACAACCCAGTTTGGCTGTTACGTTGGCTAAGGAAGTACTGTTTTGAGTGGCGATTATTAGTGCTGTCACAGAGTTGTTGCACTCCCTTGTTTCATATAATTATGTATCCTACTTTTTGGTGTATTTAAGATACACGCTTTGGTGTCTTGCCCCTGCATTATTTCTGTTCTATATTAACGAGCATCTTAGAGCATCAGACGTTTTCAGAAGATTCAATACCTGATTGCTGTAGGACTAGACTGCCAGTGTTTTCATAGAGCATTGTAGAGCTTAGTGGTGAGTACAGACTCACACTAAAGTTAACGTAAGCATATACTCCTTTATTAAATCTTGTTATAGTTTATTCAAGCATTGTTATTACTTAAGAGCATTTTATTAACGTAAAGTACTCCTGTTGTGAGTAGGCTTTGCCATCATCGGCAAGCCTTTTTAGAAGTGCACTAAAACCCAGTTAATTGATACCCCGTTATCCAGTAGGTTAACTCTGGAGGGTTTTAAGTGTTTTGTTCACCGGCGTAATAGTTCGAGGGTTTGGAATTAGGTACCGTTGTTGCAGATATAGCCTATCATCTAATCCATTCTTAAGTGCCCTTGTTTATTTCGTAGTGCCGGTCGTAACAAATGGCGACCTTAGACCAGTATATAGTGAACTGAACATTGCCGTTTTTTTTGGAGAAATCTTATTGCCATTTGGGTTTGAATTTATTTCTCGCATTGTTGGCAGCAGACATTGTTTTGAGGATACATAGAACTTGCTGGAGTTTGTTGGTGACCTAGTATTGCACTCAAGAACATCTTCGAATATTTTTTTGGTGAATAAAGCTACGCGAAAGTTTGGCTACTTTTGTCTTGACTGAGAATGTTGTTGTTGACTCCATCATGTCACTGGACGGGTCTGAGCATAGTGAGGGTACAGTGCGGGAGGCAGGCGAGGAGGTGGAGTTGTTTAACGGCGTTCGGGTGGTGAACAATGAGGAGGATGCTCGGAGATTTTTGGAGGAGCCTGTGTCAGCGGATCGTGTGTCGGGGCTAGACCGGTACGGACTGCAATGTGTGGCCACGGTCTTAGGGTTTCCCGGTACTAGCGGTTTGTCGAGAGGTGAGCTAGTTACCTGTGTGCTCGGTGGGGTGCATGGGGCTTCGGGTGGAGCGGGAGCTGGGGCACCTTCGACCCAGCCCCCATTCCACTCGATTCCTATCATGGCGCCCCCTCGGGTTCCGGAGCCGGGTACGTTCCCGCAGGCGATGCCCGGTGGCGGTTGGGTATGCCTCTAGGTGATTCACGGGGTGGGTCCTCAATAGTAGCACCCCCTCCTCAGGGTTTGTCTTCCGAGATGTTTCAGCTCGAGCTCGCCAACCTTCAGCAGCAGGAGCGACAGGCTAAGCATGAGGCTGAGCTCGAGCAGCGGCAGCGAGAGGCTGAGCTCGAGCAGCGAAAGCAAGAGCAACAGGCTGAGCTCGAGCAGCGGAAGTATGAGGCTGAGCTCGAGCAGCGAAAGCATGAGGCTGAGCTCAAGTATCAGGCTGAGTTTGCAAGGTATTGTGCCGATATTGACCTAGAGAAGACTCGTGTAGAGGTGACGAGGAACCGGGTCGTCCAGGGGGGTCGAGCCCATGACCAGTCCCTGTCGCATCTACTAAAGTTGGTTCCAGTGTTTGATGAGTTAGGAGTTACAGAATTCTTTCTACGTTTTGAGAAAAAGTGCCAGGAGCACCAATGGCCCGAGAGAAGTGGGCAGCCCTTGTTTCTTCACGATTGACGGGGAAAGCACTCATGGCGTACGATGCTTTGCCCCTAGATTCCTGTGTGAATTACGAGTTGTTGAAAGAGGCTGTCCTGATGGCGTATGAGCTACAGCCAGAGACCTATAGGCTGAAGTTTAGGGCGGTTCCAAAAAGAAAGGAGAGTACTCTCCAGGAACACGCTAGAGAGCTGTCAGATGCATTTGAAAATTGGTTGAGGTCGGAGAAGGCAACTACTTTTGATTCAGTAAAACAATTAGTGTTGCTGGAACAATTTTTTAAATGTACTGGCAGTGACTTGACTCTTAACCTGAAAGAAAAGCGACCGAAAACTCTGCAAGAGGCGGCTGAGCTGGCTGACCTCAGGTTATCATTGATTCGCGGGTGCAGGTCTGCACAGAGAGCTGAGGCAGGTAACAAGGGGCGTACCACTCCACCCCCCCGAATTAATGACACAAATAATTATCCATTCAAGAGTACTGTTGCCAATTATGATCCCAAGTCGAAACCCTTCCCGTTAAAGAAAGGCCAGGGCCCTTACCCACCTCAGGGGAAGTCCAAGAGTGAAGTGGAATGTTTCAAGTGTCATAAGAAGGGGCATATTGCGCGCTCATGTCCGAGCGCACCGCCTACAGCAGTGGTGTCACTAGTGAGCAACATTGGCGTGTCTTTGAGGTCTTCCA
Organism: Paralithodes platypus; assembly: GCA_032716605.1. Lineage (NCBI taxonomy): Eukaryota > Metazoa > Arthropoda > Malacostraca > Decapoda > Lithodidae > Paralithodes > Paralithodes platypus. The sequence goes on from CM064518.1 coordinate 6,476,448, forward strand.
CGTTTGCCCGGGGTAAACAGTCGGTTGCGAACTCATCGCCGGTGCAGAAGAAGCAGGAGGGCTCGTCACCCGTTTGTGGTCATAGGGGGCACGGCACTGTGAGGTGGGCTGGTGTGAAGCATAGGCTTGAGTTGTTGCGTGATACGGGTGCTTCCCAGACACTTGTTAAGAATTTCACTGGCAAGCCTATTAACGCGGCTCGGGTTGTGGTGGTTCAAGGCAGGTTAGAGTGGAGCTTGAGGTAGACGGTGTGACACGGGAGTTGGATGTGGGTGTGGTGGAGAAATTGCCAGTTGAGGGGGTCGACCTTCTCGGCAACGACTTTGCGGTGCCCATTTCCGAGGTTCCACCCTTAGTCGTTGCCGAGAGGGCGGCCGACACGAGTAGGGAGGGGCAAGAGTGGCTTGAGAGGTGTCAGATGCCGCAGATGGCTTGTGCTGTCACCAGGTCTCAGTCCGCTCAGGTGTCACAGCCTAGTACCCAAGTTCTAGACCAGCGGAGGAAGGGTCGGAAGGAGAAAGTCAAGGCTGGTCGGGTTGAGAGTTTGGATCCAGCGACACTCCTTGATGACTCGGTACTTGCACCCATTATGAGGTCCGGAGTGGCCCCAGAACCTGTCCCCGTGACATGGTAGGGCGTGATAGCACTCCGCGACAGAAACGTTCCCAGGCGAAGCAGGCAAGGCTTGATCAGCCTAGTATTGGGGGTGGCCACAAGTTGCTTCAGGAGCACTTAGATAGGTTGGCACCCTCGGATATATGTCGGTTGCAAGCAGAAGATCCTGGGCTTGAGAGTTGTGGGAACGGGGCAATTGAACTCGACGAGGACAGGGATGCAAAGTCGGGAGATTTTTTTCATGTTGGGGGAATCCTGTACCGCCGTTTTTTGGATCCCAGATGTAGTTGGGATGGTGGGGCAGAGTGGTTGACCAGTTGGTGGTTCCTGAGAAGTGTCGTGATAGCCTGTTGCGGTTAGCGCATGATGTTCCATTGGCAGGTCACTTGGGTGTGAGAAAAACGTTGGCTTCGTTATCTACAGTAGGTTGTTCTGGTCGCCAGGTATTAAAGCCCAAGTTTCGGACTGGGTGGCGATGTGTGGTACCTGCCAGAGGGTGGGAAAGCCCAATCAGAGCATACCTAAGGCTCCGTTGCACCCAGTGCCTGCTATTGGTCCGCCCTTCACCAAGGTTATCATCGACATGGTAGGCCCTCTGCCTCCCACTAGTGCAGGTAACAGGGTTTTGCTAACCCTCATGGATGTCTCCACTCACTACCCTGATGCATACCCTATGAGAAATGGCAAGTCTAAAACTGTTGTGCGAAATTTGCTGTTGTATTGCTCAAGGTACGGGTACCCGCAGGAAATTCAGTCGGACCAAGGGTCGAATTTCACGTCCACACTCTTCAAACAGACCATGCAGCAGCATGGGATCAGTACGGTTGTCTCTTCAGCTTATCACCCAGAGAGTCGAGGGGTGTTGGAAAGATGGTATTCCACTTTGAAAAGCATGTTGCGGTGCTACTGTTTGGAGAACGGCAAGGATTGGGACCTGGGGCTACCGTACGTTTTGTTTGCGGCAAGAGAGGTACCTCGGGAGAGTCTTGGGTTTAGCCCCAACGAGCTAGTTTTTGGGCATCAGGTTAGAGGTCCTCTGAGCATGGTTAAAGAAATCTGGGAAGGGACTGTGCAGCCATGTTCTCTAATTAAGTATGTCCTCGAGAGTAGAGACAGGATGCTGAAAAGCCTGGAGTTGGCAGGGAGAAATTTGGTAGATGAAGGATCGGTATGACACTAAAGCAAAGCTCCAGGAGTTTGTGGTTGGACAGGAGGTTTTGGTTTTATTGCCCTTAGTAGGCCATCCCCTGTCGGCCAAGTTTGTCGGTCCTTACAAGGTCGTGCGGAAGTTGTCTGACCTAGATTACCTTGTGGCTACTCCGGATAGGCGGAAGAAAACTCAGCTCTGTCATGTGAACCTGTTGTTGTTGTTGTTGTTGTTCCCCAAGCTGCCTGGCCGAACAGCCCCAAGGCCCCGAGTAAGGCCAAGGCCATAAACGAGCGCCCCCACAGAACCCTCCCTGCCGACCACAAAAAGCCTGGGTGACCGAAGCCACTCCATGGCGGGGAGCTGAGAGGGTGCGTAAACGCCCGGGAAACCAAAGCCCCACCCAGGGCCCTGTGCCCCTCAGCAATTATGAAGAGAAAGTTGAGTGGCAAAGGAAAAATGTGACGCTTTAGCTTCCAATCTTGGTAGATTGGGAGGTCAATCCACGGAAGAGACGCCGTCAATTGAGATCTAGAAAATATATAAGTAAAAGGAACAGTCAGAGTAAGCTATGGGTATGGCAGAGATCGCTCAGGTCTCACTCTGATAGACCAGCCCATCGCCAGATGAACCTGTTAAAAGAGTTTTTGAGGCGCCCACCTGAGCAGCCTACTGTCCCTGTGTTGGTCTGCTGCGGCCAAGGTGGAGAAGGAGAGGGGGGCAGTGAAGCACAGGTGGAGGAGAATTGGGATTGTCATGTCTCGGCGGATCAGTGGGCGGGGATTACGAACCAGGTGGCTGTTGAAGCGCTAGAGCACCTGCCTGAGCAACAGCGTGCAGCGATCCAGCACCTGTTCTGTTCATACCCTACTGTGTTTGCCGAGCACCCAGGCCTCACAACTCATGCGGTGCATGATGTGGACGTTGGAGACCACCCCCCTTTAAATCGGTGCCCTATCGTGTACCTCCCATTAAACTTCCGGCTCTCCGAGCGGAGTTAGGCTACATGTTGGAGAGGGGGCTGATAGAAAAAGGGGCGGTTAGCTGGACATCTCCCGTCACTCTGCAGACTAAATCAGACGGCAAGGTCAGGTTTTGCATTGACTTCAGGCGGTTGAACGGCTTAACTCCCACCAATGCCTACCCTCTTCCCCGCGTAGATGACAGTGTTGACAAGATCGGGTGTGCACGTTACCTCACCAAGGTGGATCTTGTCAAGGGTTACTGGCAGGTGCCGTTGTCTGAGCGGGCGAAGCAGGTGTGCGGGTTTGTGGTGGATGGGAACACTTACCGTTGCAACGTTATGCCGTATGGGCTGAAGAATGCACCTGCAACTTTCCAATGCCTGATGAACGAGTTAGTGGCGGAGATCCCTAACTGCACCGTTTATCTTGATGATGTGATAATTTACGACGATGACTTTGAGAGCCATTGCGAGCACATCGGGGCACTGATTAGGAAGCTGAGTGAGGCTCATTTGGTGGTCAATCTGGGCAAATATGATTTTGTTCGGGCAACTGTGCAGTATCTGGGGTTTGTGGTAGGGTTAGGCCAGGTGTGCCTCCCCCTTACCAAGATACAGGCTATTAACCAGTTCCCCAGGCCTACCACCAAAAGACAGATCATGAGGTTCTTGGGCATGATTGGGTATTACCGCAGATTCATCCGCGGATACTCCTCGGTGTTGGCATCTCTGACGGACTTACTTGCAAAGACAAAAAAGTTTGGGTGGGCACCTGAGTGTGAGAAGGCTTTTTCACTGGTGAAGCATCTGTTGTGCACTCACTCCATACTCAGGGCCCCCGACTTTTCAAGACCTTTTCAGCTAGCGACAGATGCTAGCGGCGTAGGGGCTGGTGCCGTCTTGTTGCAGACAGACACGGAAGGTGTGGAACACCCAGTAAGCTTCTTTTCAAAAAAGTTCAACTCAGCACAAAAGAACTATTCAGTAGTAGAGAAAGAGCTTCTGGCCATTGTGCTGGCGCTCAGGCACTTTGAGGTGTATGTTCCCGCTTTTGGCCCAGTCATGGTTATTTACACTGACCACCACCCTTTGAAGTTTTTGAATCAGTTCCACAACCGGAATATGAGGCTAACCAGATGGTCTTTAATGTTGCAGGAGTATAATCTGGACATTCGCCATATTGCCGGTTGTGACAATGTGATAGCTGACTATTTGTCCAGGGTGGAGGACCCAGGGTAGATCACCACAGGTGTGTTTGGTGGAGTGGAGAAAAATTAGGCTTGCCCCTGTAGTGCAACGCCGCCAAAAACACTATTGAAAATATAAAAAACCTCACATAAAAACTCTTTCTTTTTGATAGTATATAAGTGCAGTATATCATAGCAAGAATCTAAGACACTCTGAGTTGTTGTCTTAGTAGGCTAGGCTTGGTGAAGCTTGCTCGTTGAGTGTGATATAATTATTATAATGCTATTATTTTGGGGAAGTGTTGTGCAGATTTGTTTTTATAATGCAGTGTTTTATGTTTGTGATCGTGCCTTGTTGTCACAACTTGGGAGAGTAGCTGGGTGATGCGGGGTTGGTGGGCATTCTGTCTGGTCAGATGTGGAGTTCACCTGAGGCTGAAATGTCCCACATCTTGGGCGGGGTGTTACGCTGGCCAGCTTGCCAGAATGCACTCATAACTCGCTAGCGCTCGCCAGGGCAGTGAAATGGGCTACAATAATCGTAGAACAACGTTCTTTCTTTCATAGTGTTCATGTTGTCACAGACAGATCAGTGGTGATCTTTATTCTTGTCTGTGACACTTGGAAGTATTTTATATCATTGATAGAATATAAGATATGTTGTGTGAAGTTTTAAGGAGAAAGAGAGCGAGCAGTGAGGTGGTATTATGTACGTCTGTATGTACGTGCGCCTCCCTCGCTCGGAGGAGTTTCCCACGCTCGTGATTGGCTGGCGGGCCTGGCGCGCCATATGACGCCTGGTCCTCATGACGTAGTCGTCTGTGATTGGGTGCTGCTGCCTTTGTCAGTGCTGGGGGGCTCCTGCCCGCGTTTCTCCTGCAGAGCTTGGCATAGCGTGCTTGGTCCTAAATGTTCTTTGCAATCTGTCCCCCCATATAACCCCCTATACTACTATTTCTCTCTCTGAACTTCTTCTTTTTCATACTTCTCATCTTTATTCAATTACTTTTCCCTTCTGGTTCTGCATACGACTTCCATAGTCGGCCAGTCGTATTACCAGCACCAGTTCTCCATATATGTTTGCACTAGCTTTAGGGATTATTGGAGTCATAGTCAAATGGTAGCCTAGTGTTGGGGTGCTTCTAATTATTGAGCTTTTCTTTCCCATTATTTAATGCTAGACAGTGGAAGGTATCTTTGGTCGTTGTCTGAGTTATGTATGTGGCAAGTCAGAGCCTGTACAACATCGACGAAGCTAGGTAGCCTGTAACCCTTGTGCATATTTTCCTTTGCGAGTGTAGCAGTATACAGGTGAAGGGCTTTTGCCTACACTTACCTGTATGCTTGCTACCTCATTTTGTTGACCTTTGTGGAGCACCAGGGTAAGACCAGATGCTTGAGATCTGGACTTACCAAGAGAGCCTCCAAGTCACTTAACGTAACATAAGGGAAATCTGTTCAAGGGGAGACAGTAGGCTACGAGCATGCTTGCGCTCTGCCTAGTTTCCTAGTATCTTTTATGTCACTGCTAGACTTTATTAGTGAGAAAGACAGCCTTGTGTTTATTAACTTTAATTGTGTATGCTATAGGAATTATTCACGCCTTATTTTAGCCTAGGTTGATGCATAGTGCACAACCCAGTTTGGCTGTTACGTTGGCTAAGGAAGTACTGTGTCGAGTGGCGATTATTAGTGCTGTCACAGAGTTGTTGCACTCCCTTGTTTCTTATATGTGGCGCCCCCTGCTGAAGTGAGGCAAACGACGAACATAAAGAAATGAGAAAACAGCGTTTGAAAGTTCCCGCTCTCCCTCTCAACCCACGTGACTTGCCTCCCTCCCACCACCAGGGAGGGAGGGAGGCAGGCGCCGGTAAGGGGTCGGTTGCCTCGCTACGAACTGTCAAACGCTGTTTTCTCATAATATATAATAGAAATAATGTAAATAATTATATTAATAGTAATATTAACGTTTTGTGGTACAAATATTTATATAATTTATTATATTTTAATTTATTGTACCACAATGAAAATGTATTCACTTACTGTTGTTGGTTAGGAAGTCTGGGCGATGAGTGCAGTACAGAGATACTGGGAGATGAGTGCGGAGATACTGGGAGATGTGTGCGGAGATACTGGGAGATGCGTGCTGAGAGGCTGAGTGACGAGACTGATGTGACCCTGACCCTTCACTTAAACCAATTATGTATAATATGCACTTGAAAGCTCGTGTCATGGGCAGTCCAGAAAGGCTCTTTGTTTTCACCCATGTCAAAGGCTTTATATATTTAATTGTAAAGTATATGTTTTATCATTAACTAGTAATGATGGGATCTGGGAGAGAGAGAGAGAGTAGAACAGAGTGAGAGGGAGCGCGCAGTATTTTTGTCCCGCTCGATGACGTCACGGCTGGCTGCCTCGTGGGGGTTGGTTGAGAGAGGTCCTTCCCATGCTGTTAGCTCCCTTGCTAGTGGCTAGAGGACTTGTAACCGCTTCTTTCCCACGCGGCTCGAGCTAGTGCGAGTATATATACGGTTCCTCGCCACTCTCTCCCTCAGATCTGGTTTCTAGAACGCACCCATCTTTTTCCCTTGCTATCTGTCCCCTGCTCCGCACCTGAGAATCTTTTCCTCTGCCTACCTCTCTCTTTTTCATATCCTTCACCACCTTTTTATTAATATTATACCCCCTCTGGTTAACTCTGCAAAATCAGCTTCATGCTGGCCAGTTGTATTGTGCGTTAAGGTCTGATATAACCCATGTATGTTAGTTGTTAAGATAAGTGGATCACGAAGCATTGGTTGGCATTTATATTGTTTAAGTACCGCGTCCTAGCGTCCTATAATTATTAGTGTTCTGCTGGATTAGATAATGCTAGACTAGGAGTCTGATATTATAAGGTATTGTTTCCTATGAGTGCTGGCTTTAGTTAAAAGCTGCACGACATACCTGAGAACTGGAGTTGATTGAGTAAATTCTAGTCTGTGTGCCATTGAGAGTAGAGCATGCACGAATGAGGGCTTTTTGCCTATACCATTCTGCACTGTTCTAAGCTCGTTCTTTGTCTTTGAGGTACGCCAGGAGAACGCTTAATACTTCGGTATTAAGGTTTCTCAAGAGAGCTACCCTTCCCTATAACGTAATATTTGACGCACAGACTTGAGATTTGCACTAGGCTATGCGGCATGCCATGCGCACCAGTATCTCGTATCATTGACTCTAGCTAGACTTTATCAGTCACCGTAGACATTAAGTATATTAACCTAATCACTCTTTTTATGCATACCCATTTATTATTACACAAGCATTTCGCAGCCTAGTTTGATGTATGGAGACGCAAACGACTTAGGCTCTTTTTGTTGATAGGAATACTGCATTGTCGTGGCGATTATTATTGTTGTAGTGTTTAGGATATTCTTGGCTCCGACGGCATTATATATTCTGCCTTTTTGTGTGCATAGCCTGCACGAGCATTCTTCCGCTGCCTGCCTTTTTGGGTTCCATTTCCGATACGAGCATCTTTATAGCATCTAACATTTAAAGAAGATTCCTTGTTAGTGTTGAAGGACTTTAGTGCACTTTCTTTCAATGAGGAGTGCCTGACATTTATTGATTAAAGTAACGTAAGCTGTAACTTCTCTTACCACCTTACTTTGCATACCATAAACAAGCACCTTCGGTTATAGGTAGTAATAGGCTGTTTTCACATAACATTAAGCCTAGAGTAGACGCACATTTATTGAGAGTTTGATAGCCTATTATTGCATATAGAACTCTGTAGAGTATTTGTGTTCTTTGTTCACTGGGAATATACATCAGAGGTTGGATCTAGCGCTTTCCGTTGTAGCATTTATGCCATTACTAGTCCAATGAATAAGAGCCCTGATATATTTAAACCCCAGTCGTAACAACATGTATATCTCGTTGACTTCAGGAGGGACAAATATATCAATGAATATCTTGATGCAACTGCAAATTTCGAGTGCCCCCCTCTTAGCTGTCACTTCATCCCAAATAAACATTTGCCCCTTTCCAGTCTTATAGTTGTGAATGTTAAAATTATATGTCCAAATTTGTCTTCTATAAAAGGCGATTCCTGTCGATATCTTGGGGGTTGGAAGTGCTTGCTGAAGGTCCATGTAGAGGACCATGGTAGTGTCGGGAGAGTCAGTGACAAGTTTCTTGGGGAGCTTGTATCCAACTTCAGCCTTGGCCAGGTGGAGAGATTGCCTCACCTCGATTGCCGTCTTCTCGGCCTCTGTCAGCAAAAAATCCTTACACTTATTGGCATACACGTCACAAGTTTTGCACGTATCTTGGCGTGGTTTATACAGCTTAAGATTGGAAAAGTTGGCCTTCAGCACATCGTCATAATAGTGCCAAGTACAGGGCACCTCACTTGGGTACTTTTCTTCCAGCCACTCTTTATATAACTCATACATTTGGCGCTTGCTTAGCATATCAGTGTCTAAATAACGCACATCTGGGGAGTTTTTGCGAGAATAATGGCTGGTAATAGTAGGGAAACTTTTCACATGCTCTACTACTTTATGGTTACGTTCGTCCGCGACTTTACCGTGACTGCCAGGCTTGCCTCTACGATCAGATATGGGGACACTTGTGGAGGTCATGTTGTTCAAGGCACGATCCAACCGGGCTCTAGGGATACCATGAATGTTTACAAATGCCTGCTTACATACAGTGATAGGGATATCATTGACGGTGACGTGATAATGCCGAGTGCAGCTTTTTTGTTTCTCCACATTCTCAGTTCGCCTCCGTTTCACAGCCTGGGATGTAGTCTGTTTTTGGATATAAACTGTCTGTGCATCCCAGCTGCCAGTCTTCCAAAAGTCTGTGAAAATGGACTGAATGTTCTGTTCACCCACAAGATCATAACATTTCGCAGCACAGGTACAGGGAGGCCCCACTTTTCGCTGTGGCATTTTCCTCCCTGTATAAGCAGACGTATACTCAAGGCCCAAGTTCCTATTTGATTTTGCTGCATTTTTCTTCCACTTTCGTTTGTTTCTCGGCCTCTTTCGTACTCCAGAGGGTGACTGTATATCTGGTTGGTCACTTGCCTCCCCATCAGCCATGGTGGAGAATAATAGCACAGAAAAAAGCACAAAACAAGAACAAAATGTGGAAGGTATGCGCTTGATACGAGCTGGCGCGAAAACTGAGGAGGGTGGAGGGGGAGTGGTGGACGCTGATTGGCTGGCGAGTGATGACTCATCATCATGGCGCCCGCTGATTGGTGGCGGCTCTTGTCTCGGGGCTTTGACTCAGTCGTGCGTTAGCTGGAAAAAAATCCTGCAATAATTCTGGGAAAATCGTTCTTATAGACACTTCAATGTCGATTTGAGGCAAATGCTTCTTCCACAGGCTCAAGCATGCCTTTGCCTATCCGAGGCAAGTGCTAACTCAATTTCATCCGGCCCGTCGTTTGCCTCACTTCAGCAGGGGGCGCCACATATATGTATCCTACTTTTTGGTGTATTTAAGATACACGCTTTAGTGTCCTGCCCCTGCATTATTTCTGTTCTATATTAACGAGCATCTTAGAGCATCAGACGTTTTCAGAAGATTCAATACCTGATTGCTGTAGGACTAAACTTCCAGTGTTTTCATGCATTGTAGAGCTTAGTGGTGAGTACAGACTCACACTAAAGTTAACGTAAGCATAATTATACTCCTTTATTAAATCTTGTTATAGTTTATTCAAGCATTGTTATTACTTAAGAGCATGTTATTAACGTAAAGTACTCCTGTTGTGAGTAAGATTTGCCGTCATCGGCAAGCCTTTGTAGAAGTGCACTAAAACCCAGTTAATTGATACCCCGTTATCCAGTAGATTAACTCTGGAGGGTTTTAAGTGTTTTGTTCACCGGCGTAATAGTTCGAGGGTTTGGAATTAGCGTACCGTTGTTGCAGATATAGCCTCTCATCTAGTCCATTCTTAAGTGCCCTTGTTTATTTCGTAGTGCCGGTCGTAACATATGATATACAGGGTGGCGCATAAGTCAGTTATCGGATAATAATTATGAAACATTGAACAATTTTGAAAACACTTCTGAATGCCAAGAATAATAAGTCAGTGAACTGTTATGGTACGTAATTCGTGTTATACCCATGATTATTCATATCAGTATTTTGTTTTATTGCTGGGAATCCCTCATGGTCCTTGGTCTCCAAGTCTTCTCCTGGGCAACCTAGATGTGTGTGAATATTCTATTTGTATTTTATTTTGTTGTTTCTGTTCGGGCTCTGTTTCGAGTCGGTCACCTCTAGCTATTGGGTATGTGCCTGAGTATATACATTCATGCACATAGATCCTTTATTACAACTTTTAATAATACCAGTAGAATTTACTACCTATTCAGCGTTTAATAGGGTATTGTAAGAGTCAATGTATATAGTGGTTGTGAAGATATAGTTTGCTAAATAAAATAAACATAGGACGATCCATGCATCTTACTGCTTGACTACATAAATGTACAGAAAGGCAGCTATTTATCACAAGCTTCCATTATTATTACATGTCTGCTATACAGTATATGAATGTATGCTGCTACAACATCATTATAGCGCCAAACTCATAAGTGGTCATTTAGTAAGGAAAAGTTGGCAGTGTTGTTGGTGGACGATGTATAACCCTTTACAAAGACGATGACGCAGTTCCTTCTTCCGTTCCGGCTATTTGTAGGCAATTTGATTGAGATTACGAAGAAATTGTGGGTGTACAATCTTTTAATACTAGCCACAATTAAATGAAAGAGCGTCCTCTAAGCCCGGAAGGGTTAACAGTACCGGAAGTAACTTCATCACACCGGATGTTAATACTAGGTGGTGCGACATCTTGGGGGTCTTCTTACCATGTGTTATATACTTATTATTGAGAATCTGACTACTATAATTCTAGTTCGCCTGTGCACTAAAACACACGCCTCTGTAGAACCCCTTCTCACTAAAAATGTACACTTCCAGCAGACCCCCCTCAAGCTAAATATGAATATGCTTCGGTAGAAAATGTCCCGCCCGAAGGCTGATTTCTCCAGAATTGCAGGCTCTCTATCGCTCGCCCAGAATAATATCGATATCTGAGCAGGGTGGAGTGTTTCCTAATCGTCAAACCTTAGGTGAAACGTCTTTAAATCTCCAAACTAACATAGTGAAAGAGTGAAACAGGGAGGATGCAAAGCGACCCACCTCGCACCAGATAGGGTTAAGGGGAGGTTTTTAGTTTGTTCCCTAGACCTCCATCAAGTTTAGAATTAGAACCCCTTTGTACAATTTTCGGTAGAAAAATGTCTCGGCCGAAGGCCGATTGCTCTAAAATTACATGCTCGCTATCGATCGCCAGGAAAAAATCGACACCTAAATGGCACGAAAGGTCTTAAAATTGACATAAATGGGGCAAAAGTTCTTAAAATCGCCAAACTAATGGGACATACATTATATAATCCCAAAAGCAATGGGGCTAAACATGAGGGCGAAAGGGGTCCAGAAAAAAATCCCACAAGTGGAAATTTCCCCTTAATAAGATGTGGTCTGGTAATTGTCATCCCTGCATATTATCACACCCAAGGTTAATATACATGTATATGATTATGTATTGACCTTCACTACATCAAACATTTAAGGGGAGGCAAACCGTTTGTTTGGTCTATTAATTCATGTATTCATATATATTTTTAGTTTTCTCCCTAGACCTCCATCAAGCTTAGAAAAACACCCCCTAGACCCCCCTTCAAGATAAATTTGTGCATTTTTCGGTAAAGAAATGTTCCGGCCGAAGGCCGGTTCCTTTTAAAATTGCAGGCTCGCTATCGCTCGCCAGGAAATAATCAACACCTAAATGGCACGAAAGGTCTTGAAATTGACAACGAAATGGGGCGAAAGGTGTTAAAATTGCCAAACTAATGGGTCGAACGTCTTAAAAGTCATGTGCGTTCTCAGATGGATTACTGTTCACCTCTGTGGGGTGGAAGTGGAGTGGTTGCATTGAGGCAGTTGGACAAAATTCAAAATAAAGCTATTAGATTAATCAATAACCCTGCAATCACACAGGACCTTCCTACATTATCCATACGAAGAAACGTTGCATCCCTTGCATTATTCTACAGATATTTTCACAGCAATTGTTCCGAGGAACTTGCTTCAATTGTGCCGCCTCTCCACATCTTTCCCCGTAGAACTAGGGCAGCCGAGAGCGCCCTAGTAATAATAATCTCAAAACTAGTGGGGCTAAACATTAGGGAGAAGGGGGTCCCGAAAAACGATCTTCCTTCCCTTAACAACAACAACAACATATGTCAGGCACAGAGTGAATAGAGGAGATAGCTTTGTTGCTGGAGAACAAGGAATTATAATAGGTGTTTGTTTGGCCCACTGCAAATTAAATGGACATATAATAATTAATGTTATCTCTCTCTCTCTCTCTCTCTCTCTCTCTCTCTCTCTCTCTCTCTCTCTCTCTTAATTTTAACAATTTAATGGGGTATTATCTAAAATACAAAAAAAAAACGTGATTTTGTGGGAATTATGTGACCGTCGTTGTGTGTATGTATTATTTTAATATTTGATTTGAAACCAGAGCCAAACTAATGAACGGATGTAGAAGACAACTGGTCATTAAATCACTTGGCATCGGAATACATATGATTATTTTTTAGTCGACATTCTATGACTCACCCACCATTCGTATTCACCTAAATAAACTCCGTCCAAAATTACCATAAGTTTTCGACCAGTTATCATGACATTCACTCTAATTTACACTGATGACCCAGTAACTTCAAACACTAAATCTGATGATGGGTGGTTCTATTTGCGGACATGGTGGAGAAAGGTGTTATATTGAGCGTCATTATTGACAATTGTGAGTGTTATGCGAATATTAATAAGTCCATGAACTCAGTTAATAGGGTTCTCAAGAAGGGTAATACATAAATAGAGCAAGGAAATAGACAACAATGGGAATACAATCTACAGGCAATATATTCTCTGGTACTCTTGGGAGTGATTCAAATAGTCATCCAAGCAATTACTAGTAACATACAGGCAGCAAGATATACACATCAGGTCATAGACCCGCATCAGGTTGATGGACGTCTAGTGTCTTACAAGGTATAGAGAACTCTGTCGGATACTTAAGGCTTATCTCGAGGAGGCAAGTAAACACAGAAGGGCCTGGAAAGAATACTCAAATAAGAATACTAATATGAATACACGTTACAACTATATAGTACGGTTACAAGTATTATATCTTAATGATCATGAGAGTTCCGACTGTCTATATTGAACAGGATTACATGGACAATAATTGGACATGGATACAATACACATAAATACATAAACATGAACAAGCTCACTCACACGTACAGTATATAAACCTCTATATTTAATCATACACAGTGGTCATCATCACTACGCTCACGCAATGATAATGCATAGAATTACCTCTTCAGCGATGTAAGCTACGATCAATCCGCGCTAGTAATACACTGACCTTGCTAAGTTGAAATATCCATGTGAATTCAATCCAGCATCAAGGCTCACGATTATTACATTAATACACTGACTCAAGGACGGGGTTCTTCTTCCTGAATTTCGGTTAAGTTATAGTATAATTACGGAGTTAATGAAAGAGAACATCAATTATTAACTTCTTATTAAGCATTAACACAGAGTTCAAGATTAACACAAACTTCAGTACCGGTAAATTACACTGTGTTTAAGTATATGATATTCCCGCACTTCACTGACCTCATCGGTTTCTCAGAGATAATTTGTATTATGGCTTAATTGTTTATACACAGGTTAATATAGGCTGGTGTACGTACTTAATCGTGGATGGACTCTCCTACGTGGAGTCCCAACACACTGGTTCAATGTAGGTTCACTCCACGTTGAGTAGTAATAACTTAGGCTGCGGTTAACAGCACTTAATTACTGCGGACTGGGCGGCTTCCCTCACCGATTAACATGACCATTAATAAAGGCAAGGTAGGTTTCCATGCTGCGGCTCTCATCTAGCATGTGCACGGTATACTCAAATGAATAGTTAGAAATCACGATCTCAAATCAAATTAATTCACGATTACAAAATAATGCATTACGAGGATGCAGTCTCACTCACACTCGTACGTCTATGCTACTTGACCAATACCCAGAATGGCATCCCTAGGTGGGTATCTCTTGGTAATTGAACTAGCGAACGGCGGCCAAGTGGATGCACGTGGGTATATCTCACCACAATAATTAAATGGACACTAAAACCGCAATATCTATATCGGCACGCTAGCTCTCTCTCTCTCTCCTTTGATGTGGCACATTCAGGCGACTAAAAGCACTAGGAATCGGGGGTTCTCACCCGTTGACTTTACCTCAGGTTTGCTCACAGATACGAGTCATTCTATATATATATATATATATATATATATATATATATATATATATATAATATGTATATGAGCACTAGGGTTATATGTTCGGGCCTGACGGAGAATATATTTTTAGCGTTATAATGAAAGGAGGTAGTGGGTACTAGGCTGATGGATGTTGTTAATACATGTGGATGCAGCTGGATGTTGTGTCCAGCAAACAGGGGGGAAAAAAATAATAATCACAAGGTAGGTACATATGATTCTTACAGGAATATATAGGAGTATCACGGGTTTGTATATCCCAACACTTGTACTGTATGTATCGAGAAAAAACATAATGGCTCGAATATATTGATTACTAGGGGACAGGGATTGTGTTCTATTTAAGTTCTTAGCTTAGTAGTGCACACAATGCATATTCATTAGGGCAAGGGGAAAGAGGTCTCTCGCGGATTATAGGCATCAAGCGTTACAATGTGGATACTAGGGTTGCTCAAAAGAGGGTGTTACGACCGGGGCTCGTATAAAACAAGGGCTCTTAATCATTGGACTAGGAAAGCACACAGCCACAACGGTAACACTAGATCCAACCCCTGAACTTATAATGCCGGCGCACAAAAACACCTATACCCTCCAGAGTTAAATCTGCGATAACGGGGTATCCTATAACTCAGTATAAGTGCACTACTACTACAGGCTGATGATCTCTGATACAGCCTGATCACAACAACATACAATTACGGTAATAAGGTATACTAGGAAAAGATAGAGATCTTAATTAAATCACTCCAATGATTTAATGCAAACTAGAAGAAAGTATATTTAAAGTTACTCTAAACAATAATGAACTGTCACTCCTATACTAAAGAAAGTGAACGAAAGTCCCAAAGCATCGAGCAGGAATCTTCTGAAGAAAGTCTGATGCTAGGTTAAGATGATCGTATCGGATTTTGAACTGTAGTATAAAGCAGGAACAGGATATGACAATTGTAAGGACATATAGGGTTAACTGGCACGGGAATAATAATAACTGCGCAATAGTAGGAACTCAAACAGCAAAAGAAGTACTTCCTCATCAACGAAACAGCCTACTAGGGTTGTGCAACTCAACAACAACCTAGACTAATAAATGCCGTGAATAATAATGCATACATAACAGAAAGAGTCTATAATCTAAAGCTGGTGTCTGCTAGGCGAATAAAGTCTAGCTGGGATGTAGTAGGCTAGGAAACATTGGCTGAGCAAGCGGCTCGTAGCCTAGCGAAGTCCTTAAGGCTGTGCGGCCAAATTACGTTAATTGACGGGGTGCTCTCTTGAGAGATCCAGATCGCTAGTATCTGGTTCTCTCCTGGCGACCCTCTCAGAGTCAAAGCAAACGAGTTAGCACAGTGTTGGGTGGCAGAGGCAAAAGCCCTCACTCGCAACACAGTGCTAAACTCACAAGGTACACAGTCAGAAAGACCACCTAGGCTTCCCACGTCTCCGTTGCGATTGTACAGGTTCAACAAAACCTAGTACACATCGGAAATCACAACACCAGTAGCCTTATCCCAGTCTAGCATTAAATCCCCCAGCAGACCACCACGATACAGGAAGGGAGACACCGTGAGTGTGTCAAACCTCTACAGACAAAAATGGCAACCCTTCCAAAATGCCTAACTAAACATGTGTTATCTGAGAGCTTCAGCATATAATACGATGGCCGATATATGAAATCGTGCAGAACCAAAGGGAAGTTATGATATTAAATAGAGTAGAAGAATGAGAGGTAAGAAGTTGAGAGAGAGAGAAAGTGCTCTATAGGTAGAAGTCGGGAGACAGGGGGGCAAGGGACATGTGAAGGGTATGCTAGTCAGGAAAGCTCTGAGGAGAATAGCTCCTCTGGACCCCTCCAGGATCCCACACAAAGGCACGGTGGTCAGCCAATCACAGGCCGCTACGTCACCCGGCAGCAGGCCTGCAGAAGGCGCCAGGAACCACCAGCCAATCAAAACCGAGAGAAAAGACCACGCGGGCGAACAACTCCTCCAGGAGGGAGGAGGGAGGAGGAGGAAAAGCAACAATCACCTCCCCCACCCTGCTCGCTCGCTCTCTCTCTCTCCTTCACTACAATGCATCTTATGTTCAACTCATGATATAAAATACAATGCATTGTCACAGGCGAAAACAAAGACCACTTCTACCCTGCCTGTGACATGACGATTCACAAGAAAGAAAGTACAACATTGTAGACAGACTGTAACCCATTTCACTGCCCTGGCGAGTGCTAGTGGCTACCGGGAGGCGATTCTGCCAACGCTGGCAGGCGTCACACCCCGCCCAAGATATAGGACGCTCAACATTAGGCGAGCACGATATCTGACAAGGCAGAATGCCGACAAGACCCGTCACACATAGCCACTCCGCCAGAAATGAAATGCAAAGCTCAATCTTACATAAAACAACATATCAACATAAAGAAAATCTCATAACCCCTCCCAAACATAATAGTATAATTTTAGCCTGCTATGCTCCCAGAGCGAGCTTCACAGAACCCAGCCTCCTAAGTGAAAGACAGGTTCAACTTAGGACTTTAGCTATAACATAGGCAACTTACAATTAACTATCAAAAGAAATAGTTTTTATGTGATTTTTTATTTTTTTTAATATGTTTATGGCGGCTGCACTTACAGGGGCAACCCTAGTTTTGCTCCACTCTCAACACACACTGACTGAACGGCGAGGATTCTCCTGCAAACAAACCCTCCCGTGACAAACAATCAGCCACAACATTATCAGTGCCCTTAGCATGCACACATCCAACTTGTGTTCCGGCAGCACAACAACACCTGGCACTGATAAACTGCCCAGTTCAACACAAGACTGGCATTTCTCTTCGCTCTTTCCGGCAACGGGGCCTGCCAATAACCTTTCATTAGTTCTACCTTCGTGATAGGCGATGCAGCCCCGAGGCGGTCTATGGTGTCGTCAACTCTCGATAAAGTATAGACGTCTGTCAGGGATAATGCACACACACTCTCGCAATCAACACACTCACTGATCTTGCCACTTAACACAGGTTGCAAAGTTACAGGCAACGACCACTCACGACATTCCTTATCCCTCAGACCCTTCGTCAACACGTAATCCAGCTCTGCTTGCACCACAGGCTGTCGATCAGGATTTATACGGTAGGGAATTAAATTGAGCCTTGCACTATCTCCAGCCTGCATGTCGGATTCTACCCCGTACATCAGGCCTGGAGAAGCAACAAACATGCGGATGCACTGCCACAGCCTAGTAAACAACTTATCTCGCAGAACAATAATCCTAGTGCCCTCCCACAACCCAGCCGAGACCGCAGCTTCTAACCTGTAGTCTCCCTCCTTCTCCACCTTCGTCCCTAGAACAGCCAGGTCATGAGAGGGACAATCAGTACCACCTGTGCAGTCACTCCCATAGTTCATTATTGCTAAGGCTTCCCTGCCGATACCGTACATGCACACCCCCGCATTCCTTACGACTACATCTGTCTGCGCAGCATCACCGCTTTTAGCGACATGGCCAGATACAGTCGGTCTATGGTAGGGCTGTTGCAATCGACTAGAGCAGCATTGGGAGGCTATGCGACGACTGGGCACTTCTATGCCACAGCCAACCTCACCAATCTGCTCAAAGTCCTCCTTTTGACCACCACCCTTGGCAGCCATGGGTCGACCCCGACCTGGCAACCATGCCAAAGCCTCGTCGCCCACCTTGAACCACCGAAACAACGAGGCTAACGGTCTCCCAACATTCACGTGACCCGCCCACTGAACATCTTGCACCGCCTGAGTTGTGAGGCTCAGGGGCTCAGCACGACCAGTGGGGTATGAACCGAGCTGGTGCTGGAGCGCTGCACACTGCTGCTCAGGCAGGTGCTCTAGTGCTTCCACAGCCACCAGACTCGTGTCCCCCGCCCACTGCTCCGCCGAGACATGATAATCCCTACTCTCCTCCACCTGTGCCCTACTGCCCCCCTCTCCTTCTCCACCTTGGCCGCTGCAGACCAATGCAGGGACAGTAGGCTGCTCAGGTGGTTGCCTCACAAACTCCTCCAATAGGTTCACATGACATGTTTCCCCGTCCTTGTGTTTGATCTCGACAGCACCATTACCACACTTCTGAATTTCCGAATCCTCCAACTGCAGTTTACAAATATCTGAGGGAACCAACCTGTCTAGATGCTTCCGAAGCAACCCAAGTCCTCCCCCAATATCAAACTGAGCAACCCTTTTTTCTCTCCGTGTGTAACGTTGCTGCCTCGGAGTCTCTTCCTGCCCTACCTCCTCACTAGCTGTGACAGGTCCTGGGGCTTCTCCAGACTCCAACAATGGTGCCAATACTGAGTTGCCAAGAAGAGCCGCTGGTACTAAACTCTTCAAACTGTTACCAACATTAGCCATCTTCTTCCAACCGTTCCTCCGTTGATCAGAAGACTGAGGAATAGGCTGTGACACTTTGGATGCAAGAGGTCTTGTAACAACGCACGCCATAGGTTGTACTTGACATTTCTCTATCCACTCCTGTTCCTCCCTACTCACGTCGGCCGGCTTCTGGGCAACGACTAAGGGTGAAACCTCAGAAGTAGGCACTGCGAAGTTGTTGCCGAGAAGGAGATCGACGCCCCCAACAGGCAAGTTCTCCACAACACCCACATCCAACTCTCGTGTCACACCATCCACCTCCAGTTCCATCCTGACCTACGGGTATGACTTGACAGCATTTATACCCTGCACCACAACCACCCGTGCCACGTTTATTGGTCTACCAGTAAAGTTCTTCATTAAAGTCTGAGAGGCACCCGTGTCTCGCAACAGCTCAACTCCATGCTTCTTACCAGCCCACTTCATGCAGCCATGCCCTCGATGGTCACAAAAGACATCGCGGACAGGGTTCGAGCCTTCCGGATTCTTCTCCACTGGCTGTGTCCCAACCTCTGACGTTATACCCCGGGCAAACTCAGACGACTTCGGGGACACCCCAATGTTGCGAGCCAAAGACACAACTGCATTAGGTAGCTTGCTTGGACAGGCTCTTGCAAAATGCCCCTTCTCATGACAATGAAAACACTCTAACTCCCCCTTGACCTTCCCTTGAGGTGGGGAAGGGCCCTGACCCTTCTTAAACGGGACGGTATTAGGTTTATGGTCAGACTTAGTATCGTTGCTCTTGTTGTAATGGTTATATGGTGTATCACTGACTCGGGGGGGGGAGTGTTACGCCCCTTGTTACCTGCATCGTTCCGTTGTGCAGACCCGCAGCCACGAATCAGTGACATCCGAAGGTCAGCCATCTCAGCTGCCTCCTGAAGAGTTCTTGGGTTTTTCTCTTTAAGATTCAACGTCAGATCGCTGCCCGTACACTTAAAAAAAAATTCTAGAAGCATCAGCTGTTTGAACTCCTCAAACGTCGATGCCTTCTCAGAACGCAGCCAGTTTCTAAATGCATCGGACAGATCCCGGGCATGCTCAAGAAAGGTGCACTCACGACCCTTCGTTACACCCCGGAGCTTCAATCTGTACGTCTCTGGTTGTAACTCATATGCCCGCAGGACAGCCTCCTTCAATACCTCGTAATCGATGCATGACTCTAAGGGCAACGCATCATATGCCCTGAGTCCTTTGCCAATCAATCTAGAGGAAACAAGGGCTGCCCACTTAACCTCGGGCCATTGGTGCTCCCGGCACTTCTTCTCGAAACGCATAAAAAATTCAGTGACACCCGACTCATCAAATACAGGGACCAACTTGAGCAGGTGCGATAACGACTGATCAAGACCTCGATTCCCAGAACCGAGACGCTGCCCTGTCGAATCCACCCGCGACTTCTCAAGATCTATGTCTGCACAGTACCTCGTGGCCTCAACCCTAAGCTCAGCTTCTCGCTGCTGCTGCTGCTGCTCACGTATGGACTTTCTCTCCTCAGCCTCAGTCTCATATCTGGCCCTTCTCTCCTCAGCCTGAATTTTAGCCATCTCAAACTGCCGCTGCTGGTTAGCCATCTCAAGCTGGAAGAGCATATCTGGAGTCAAACCTTGAGGAGGAGATGCAACAATTGGAGACCCACCCATGTACAAACCACGCTGCCAGTGACTATCGGCCTGAGGGAACGTACCCAGCTCCGGAGCCCGAGGGGGCGCCATGGTAGGAGTCGAGAGGAATGGGGGCTGGGCCGAAGGTGCCCCAGCTCCCGCTTCACCCAAAGCCCCACGCACCCCGCCGAGCACACAGGCCACCAGGTCACCTCTCGACATGCTGCTAATGCCCATATGCCCCTTGACCGTGGCCAAACACTGGAGACGATACCGATCAATCCCCGACACCCGGTCAGCAGTAATAGGTGTCTCCAGAAACTTCCTTGCATCCTCCTCACTAGCTATAACTCTAATGTCATCTAACAAAGCCCGCTGCTGCACCTCAGTTTCTCTTTCCCGTACTGTGTCCTCACTGTACACTGATCCGTCGTTCGACATAGTGTCCACCAAAAATTCTCAACGTTTATATAAAAAAAAATAGAAGTACCTAAACTCCTATGTAGCACTATTCACTCAAAAAATGCTTGAAGACTCTTAAGTGTTATACTACTTGCCAAAACAAAATCCACGTGTCCACTATATTCCTTCAAACAAAAACAAATGACCACAACACTCCTGCAATATTTCTCTAAGTTCACAAAATCCTAAGCAAGGTCGCCATTTGTTACGACCGGGGCTCGTATAAAACAAGGGCTCTTAATCATTGGACTAGGAAAGCACACAGCCACAACGGTAACACTAGAGCCAACCCCTGAACTTATAATGCCGGCGCACAAAAACACCTATACCCTCCAGAGTTAAATCTGCGATAACGGGGTATCCTATAACTCAGTATAAGTGCACTACTACTACAGGCTGATGATCTCTGATACAGCCTGATCACAACAACATACAATTACGGTAATAAGGTATACTAGGAAAAGATAGAGATCTTAATTAAATCACTCCAATGATTTAATGCAAACTAGAAGAAAGTATATTTAAAGTTACTCTAAACAATAATGAACTGTCACTCCTATACTAAAGAAAGTGAACGAAAGTCCCAAAGCATCGAGCATGAATCTTCTGAAGAAAGTCTGATGCTAGGTTAAGATGATCGTATCGGATTTTGAACTGTAGTATAAAGCAGGAACAGGATATGACAATTGTAAGGACATATAGGGTTAACTGGCACGGGAATAATAATAACTGCGCAATAGTAGGAGCTCAAACAGCAAAAGAAGTACTTCCTCATCAACGAAACAGCCTACTAGGGTTGTGCAACTCAACAACAACCTAGACTAATAAATGCCGTGAATAATAATGCATACATAACAGAAAGAGTTTTATAATCTAAATCTGGTGTCTGCTAGGCGAATAAAGTCTAGCTGGGATGTAGTAGGCTAGGAAACAATGGCTGAGCAAGCGGCTCGTAGCCTAGCGAAGTCCTTAAGGCTGTGCGGCCAAATTACGTTAATTGACGGGGTGCTCTCTTGAGAGATCCAGATCGCTAGTATCTGGTTCTCTCCTGGCGACCCTCTCAAAGTCAAAGCAAACGAGTTAGCAGAGTGTTGGGTGGCAGAGGCAAAAGCCCTCACTCGCAACACAGTGCTAAACTCACAAGGTACACAGTCAGAAAGACCACCTAGGCTTCCCACGTCTCCGTTGCGATTGTACAGGTTCAACAAAACCTAGTACACATCGGAAATCACAACACCAGTAGCCTTATCCCAGTCTAGCATTAAATCCCCCAGCAGACCACCACGATACAGGAAGGGAGACACCGTGAGTGTGTCAAACCTCTACAGACAAAAATGGCAACCCTTCCAAAATGCCTAACTAAACATGTGTTATCTGAGAGCTTCAGCATATAATACGATGGCCGATATATGAAATCGTGCAGAACCAAAGGGAAGTTATGATATTAAATAGAGTAGAAGAATGAGAGGTAAGAAGTTGAGAGAGAGAGAAAGTGCTCTATAGGTAGAAGTCGGGAGACAGGGGGGCAAGGGACATGTGAAGGGTATGCTAGTCAGGAAAGCTCTGAGGAGAATAGCTCCTCTGGACTCCTCCAGGATCCCACACAAAGGCACGGTGGTCAGCCAATCACAGGCCGCTACGTCACCCGGCAGCAGGCCTGCAGAAGGCGCCAGGAACCACCAGCCAATCAAAACCGAGAGAAAAGACCACGTGGGCGAACAACTCCTCCAGGAGGGAGGAGGGAGGAGGAGGAAAAGCAACAATAACCTCCCCCACCCTGCTCGCTCGCTCTCTCTCTCTCCTTCACTACAATGCATCTTATGTTCAACTCATGATATAAAATACAATGCATTGTCACAGGCGAAAACAAAGACCACTTCTACCCTGCCTGTGACATGACGATTCACAAGAAAGAAAGTACAACATTGTAGACAGACTGTAACCCATTTCACTGCCCTGGCGAGTGCTAGTGGCTACCGGGAGGCGATTCTGCCAACGCTGGCAGGCGTCACAAGGGGATCACTCCTGACTATGATCACTCCTGACTATAGCACGTAATTATTCTGGGTTTTTGTACTCACTTGGTTGCTGAGTGGTTACAATCTCGAATGTCCTGGGACGACCTCTCCTGGATCCAGGATGGAGGGGCCTCATTAATTGTTCCTATTGTAGGGACTTCTCCCTAGGGCGTCTTCAAACGGTGGCTGGCTACACTTCTGGGCCAACTTCAGCTTACCACAGTTACCTCACAGGGCTCCGCTATATGTCTCTGCTATATGGACCTAAGGGCGTATCTTAGATTGTGCACTGTTCCGTCGATGGTTCGATTACCACATGTCGATTTCTGCTGGGGCCACGTGTTGCACTCTTTCAGGAACTGAACCTCTTCATGTTCGTTGCTCACACTAATTTATCGATATTCTCGCCGTTGCTCCTTTCTCCCTATCTCTAACTGTGTAGGGCCGTTTCCAGGATCTCTGTCCACTCTTATTCTAAGTGCTCGAAACAGGGCTAAAACATTTCTATGGTTGAGCACACCTAACTTCCAGAAAGCTGTTTTAGCAAGAGCTGTTTTACCAAGAAAGGTTGGATGAAAAAGATACACCAAGAATTATTTGAATAAAGAATAGTTTCAATAGCTTCAGAGCAATTGGACGATAGTTCGAGGGTTGAGAGAGGTCACCTTCTTTGGGACAGGTTGACTGAGGATAGGATGGCCGTACTGCAGATATAGGACGGATAACAGAGATAAGGTAGTGATCGGAGGAGTCCAACGGAGTGTAAGCAGAAGGATTAGAAGTTAAGACAAAGTCAAGAACGTTAGACCATTGGAACTGGTATTTCGGGGTTTGGAGGGTCTTCATCTGCTTTAGGCTCGGAATACAGGAGCAACTAATTACTCGGGGTTGCTGTACTTAGCTGGGGGTCTTGTGGTAAACCTGATGCCTGGAAAGGGGGCGTGGTAAGAGGAGAGGGAGAGGGTAGATGCTGGGACTGGACCTGGCTAGGTAACGACCGATTTCCAGGTTTGTCAGTGTCTCTTTGGGCATTTCAAATTTGCACAAAGGGGGCTCGTCTTGCGCAATAACTGGCGGGCTATTCCGTGTTGCCTGATTTCAGTCAATCACAGGTGAGTTGTTGATGTTGTACTTCTCATAAGAGGGGTAAACTGCACACCAAAAATAAAGGTACTGGTGTATCAATAATGGAGATATCTTGGCAGATCTCTGCTCTACTTCTAACAGTAAGTAATGTTGGTTCGCTATATAAACTAAAACTGTGGAGAGAACAAATAAAACATAGAACATTTCTTTAACAGGGCTAGATAGAGAAACAAATACCTTTCAAAATTGATATCTTCAAAATGCTGTAGAGAAACACCTAGCCATCCATTAAATCTCACTTCCTCTCTCATACTGCTGTCGTTGACCCTTTGACTGATCCAGGAGTTACGAGGACCTTCCCAAGGTTACTCTCATGATGGAGGGAGGCTGACAGTAACCCGATAGTAAACCAATTACTATATACGGTACATGTATCTCTCTCTCACTTACTCCCACTTACTCATACTCTCTCATTCTCTCTCTCAATGTAAGAGACTCATGAACTGCAATTATGTGCTATTGTAATAAAACTAAATATTTGTCATCAATATCTAAATACTAAGCTAAACCTACATATTACTTCCATTTTCCCATATTAATGCGTGTCAGCATTAGGCCTATTACAGTTTACAAAAATGGTATTACCTTTGACTCTATGGTAGCTTTTTAACATGACCAAAGTTGGAGGTCAGTAGCTTAAATAACTTGCATTACTTTTACATATATTTGAAAGGCAAGTTCTTGTTTCGCGCTCATTCATGTTGAAATGGTATCCAACAGAATATATGAATGTTGTGTGGCTGTAATAAGACTATGATGTTGTTTGTGTTGAGGTGGAACAGGGAAGCCACAGTACAAAGTACAAAGGAGTACAAAGTACAAAGGAAATCAAGCAACAACAGATCTAGTGACCCTTCTATGGCTGCTTGTCCTCCAAAACACTGAGGATCAAGTGTCCAACCAGTGGTTTAGAGTGGGTAAGGGAACATTGGAAAGGGAACTACTGCCCTGGAACTAATGTCCGTGGCAAGATTAGGAATTTAGTAGGGGACAGATGGGTTAGTAAATGAGGGGAGGATAAAATAAAGTTATTCATTTACAAACGCAGTCAGTCGCAGGTTTGATGCGAGATATTTGTCTAGGCGAAGTTTAAATGAATCAACGGTGCTGCAGTCTATGTCATCTCGGGGAAGCCCATTCCATAAGTTGACAACTTGATTGAAGAAGAAATTCTTAGCTTCGTGTGAGTTAAAAGATTTACCAATAATTTTGCAACCGTTTCCCCGCGTGTAATTAGATTGGTCGATAGTGAAGTACTTACTACAGTTCATATTGTCGATGCCTTTGATGATTTTGAACACTGAATTAAGTCGCCTCTCAATCTGCGCTGGGTTAAAGGAAATAGATTTAATTCTCTAAGACGCTCCTTGTATGGTTTGTTCTTTAGGCTAGGTATCATTTTGGTAACTCTACGTTGAACTCGTTCTAGCTTGTCTATATCTTTTTGGTAATAAGGGCATCAGGACTGAACGCAGTATTCAAGAAGAGGGCAGATTAAGGAATTGTAAAGGGTTAGGATAACGTCTTTGGATTTATGCTCAAATGACCTGCCTATAAAGCCAATTATTTTGTTTGCCTTCTTAACAACTTCTGAACATTGTTGATTCGGTTTTAGGTTACTCGATATTGTTACTCCCAGATCGGTTTCTCTGTTTACATTCTTAAGCTGAGTGCCATTCATCAAATAGTTTGCTTTCTCATTTTGGTATCCGATATGTAGTACTTTACATTTATCCGCATTGAAACTCATTTGCCAAATTTGGGCCCAACATGACAACTTATCTAGATTGTGTTGCATATCGTCAACTTGTTCTTTTGAGAGTACGCTATTTGCAATTTTTGTATCGTCAGCAAATTTTGAGAGTGTACAGGTGAGACCCTCATCTATGTCGTTGATGTAAATTAGAAAGAGAATTGGTCCTAGTACCGATCCCTGGGGTACCCCGCTACTTACATTGGTCCATTTAGATGCCTTACCGTTTATGACTACTCTTTGCTTTCTGTCGCTGAGCCAGTTTTCTATCCATTTCAACACACCATCTTGTATTCCATGCGCTTTTAGTTTTAGCAGTAAACGTTTGTGGGGAACTTTGTCAATGGCCTTTTGAAAATCAAGGTATATAATATCTACAGCTTTACTCTCATCGTAGAGGTTGAGGATATCGTGGAAGAAGTCTAAGAGGTTTGTTAAACAGGAAAGTTTTTTACGAAAGCCGTATTGAGTATCTTTAAGTATGTTATTTTCCTCTAAGTGATTTACGAGTCTGTCTCTTATGAGTGTTTCTAACATTTTACATACAACTGAGGTTAAGCTAATTGGACGATAGTTACTGGGTAGGGATTTGCTGCCTTGTTTTAATATCGGTGAGCTTACAGACAAGGTGGCTGGTAGGAGGCACAGCTCAGCTATCACTCTGCACCGTATTCACTACATTATCTAACCTCTGGAGATATAAATGTACTTATACTTGGAATGTTGATGTAATAAACTATAAGCTGTTTTCGTTATTTATTTATTTGTTATTCTTTTATTTAAAAAAGGGCTTATAATATGTCCATAAAAATAGACCTTAGTGCTTGATTATAGTAAATAAGGTTTGAGATGTTGGCTTTTACCTTATAAATATGTTCCGGGTGGATGGAACTAGTTAGCCTTGGTCGGCAACTCATCTAGGGAAGACAACCTTATACAAATCTGGGTGGATGGGACTCGTCAGCCTTGGTTGGCAACCTGTCTAGGGGAGTAACCTGATACAAATCCATACTGCTTACCTAAGGGTAAGGCAGGTTAGTGGATGGATTAGCCGAACACCAATGTAGAAAAATAGTGCCAACAAGATACACAGAGGGCCTCGGAGTCGGACAGATCCTAATTTGAGTGGTCAATCCTGTAAGTCCTTCACTAAACTGGCTCGGGTTGTCCCTCTCACAGGGAATAGGTCCGCTTGGGGGCATTCTGTGTATGGCCACCCTCGTAAGGTGAGTAAGGCGTCCGTCAATAGATAGATAGCTAGACAATAAAGCTGTGTGTGCGTGTTTAATATTATACATTTAAAGTGGAACTAATGTGAAATTGTCATTACAATTCAAATGATGTAGATATTTTCCATAAAAACATGCATATTTACCGTTTGTACCGATAAACACACCACCTCTAGGGTGTGTGTTGGTGAATGTGGGTGTGTGTGTGCGTGTGTGTGTGTGTATGTGTGTGTGTGTGTATACCATCACCAACTAGTTGTAAACCATCAGTCAACAACTATTAGTTCAGTGGCCAGGATGAACATCAATCACTTAACTTACTTATATTACCTACAACACATTTATCTTATTGTTCTGGAGTTGTTATTTCGATATGATTGTGTTCGTCAATGAGATCCTATATAATATTCCCTACCAAAATTATGCCCGGAGTTGCCGCCTGGCACAAGTTGTTTTGTACTGTAAGCGACCTGGCATTATAAAAGACGATACCCCTTAGTTTTCTACCTTCCCTCTCCATCAATAATTCTTTATTATATGCTACATGTCATAATTTGTTGTAGCTGACACATAATACAATCCTTGCATATTGATGCTTATTATATATTAAAGTCACTCATATTCATAAAATAAAACATGTTAATATCATAAAGGAAGAGGGTATTTTCGCACCTTCTGGTTATGATTATTCATCAACCGTATAATTATGTTTTTAGATTTTGTTAAATCAAGTCAGTCATTCCCGCTGATAGACTTAAAGGGACTATACTTTTGATGTATACCGTTATATTTGTACAGTTATTTCTTTTTCAGGACCTCCTTTCCCTCACGTTTCAATACATTATGTTGCCAGTATAAAGACACATATCATATGTTGCCAGAGAAAAACTCTTTTACAAATCCGCGTTAAGATTTAGATGTGTGTGAGGCTGGGGTGAGGGTGACAGCTGATGTTATCTATGTGATATATGGACACACCGACTGGACACACGGGTAAAGGTCATCAGTAGGACCTAGGAATGTCACCGTTATTGAGGAGGGCTCTATGACAGTTGGGGTCAGGATTACTTCAACACCTCGCGGGGGGGCAAGTACAAAGGTGGATATTACGAACAAAATAAACCAAAGTATGGAAATGTAGAGATATAAGTTATGACTGAGTAGAATATACGGGTTGGTATTATCAGGTGACCAGTGATATAATATCTTGGGAGGACACCAGAGAAGGAGGGAAGGGGAAGTACTTGGAGAGAGAAGGTGTATATGGTCTTGTGTGTATGCGTCTGTGTACTACTATTACTACTAATACTTATAATAATAATTATAATAATAATAATAACAATTAAAGTTGCAAGCAACGTTGTCCGGGGTTCGACGGTTTTGCAAGCAGGGTATTGTGTTGGATACAAATGCTGTGTCACAGATATCAAAAGATCATTAAACTTATCGGGCATGGAGAAACTACAGAAGGAGCAGATTGTGCAAACAAACAAGAGCGAGAGAGGGAGAGATTGGCTGTAAAAGGGATCTGCCTCTATCCGTTTACTAACAGAGTTGTAGATATGTGGAATAGGCTACCGAGTGCTATAATGGGATCAAGAACAATAGAGCTTCAACTTGAAATTAGATAGAACGAGATGGGTTGGGTGTGAAAGGGATCTGCCATGTGTAAGTCAATCAGCTCTGGAGACTCCTGTGTTCTTATTTTTTTTATTTTCTCATTTGTGAAGGAGAGAGAGGGAGTATGGCAAGAGAGAATAGGATGTCGTAAACGTAAGGAAGATAGCGATAAATATGAAAGAGAGAGAGACAGAGCGTGGGATGGGCTGGGTGTGAAAGGGATCTGACATGTGTGGGCCAATCGGCTCTCTGCAGACTCCGGTTTTCTTTTGTTCTCATTTGTGAGAGAGAGAGAGAGACTAGGATGTCATAAATGTAAGGAAGACAGAGATAAATGGGAGAGAGTTTTTATGAGATGGGTTGGGTGTGAAAAGGATCTGTCTTGTGTGGGCCAATTGGCCCTCTACAGACTCCCATTTTCTTATGCTCCTATTTCTTACAAATGTGTTTTGGTTGCAGGTATATGAAAATAGGGGTGTATAGTAATTAGTGTAAATAACAGGTAACGTGTATGAGATGGGTTGAGTATGAAAGGGATCTGCCTTATGTGGGCCACTTGGCTCTCTGCAGACGCCCATTTTCATCTTGGTTGCATGTGTAAGGGATCTGCCTCATTTGTACCGGTGTGCAAACAAACAAGAGCGAGAGAGAAAGAGATTGGCTGTGTAAGGTATCTGCCTCTATTCGCTTGGTAAAAGAGTTGTAGATATGTGGAATAGGCTACCGATTGCTATAGTGGGATCAATAACAATAGAGCTTCAACATAACATTTGATAGGACGAGATGGGTTGGGTGTGAAAGGGTCTCTCTGCAGGCTCCCATTTTCATCTTGGTTGCATGTGTAAGGGATCTGCCTCATTTGTATACCAGTGTGCAAACAAACATGAGCGAGAGAGAGAGATTGGCTGTGTAAGGGATTTGCCTCTATTTGTTTGGTAACAGAGTTGTAGATAATTATGTGGAATAGGCTACCGAGTGGGATCAATAACAATAAAGTGGTTGATTAGGGTTGGGTGGTTGATATGGGTTGATTTTGATTAAGTGGTTGATTTGTATTGAAAGGTTGATTTTACTTGGGTTGATTGGTTTATTTGGGTTGAGTGGTTGATTTGGGTTGAGTGGTTGATCTGTTGATTTGGGTTGAGTGGTACATTTGTGTTGATAATTTGATTTGGGTTGATTGGTTAATTTGGGTTGTGTGCTTGATTTTGGCTTAGAGGTGGATTGGTTGATTTAAGTTAATTTGTTGTTGAATTAGGTTGCGAGGTTGATTTTTGTTGATTGGTTGATGTGGGTTGAGTTGTTGATTTGGGTTGATTGGTTGATTTGGGTAGAGTTGTTGATTTGGACTGGCCTCAAGGAGAGTGGTGGTTTTGGTAGTAGTGGGGCGGATAAGTGCAGATTTTACCTTGAATCGTTCAAATAATGATACAAGCACCAAATTTGGCATGAATATTCGCGAGAGGCTATATTTTAAGAAACAATTGTTAGCCACCTGAAATGCCATTATTCACGATGGCCGCCAATGCAATAACATTTTGACATGAAATATGACACAGATGTCCAACATAAAAGATATTGGTACCAATTCTAATGTTATTTACTATGCTGGAAACGATGCCATCATTTTTAAATGTCTCACAATCTTATAAACCACTTAAAAATGCAAGACGGCCGTCATTTTTTCAAGATGGCTGCCATCGAGTTCATGAAAATACACATTGTAATGCACAATTTAATCAGTACGTCCGATATTAATTATATTGGCCACCATTTTGGATATTATATCAAAAGTTACCCAATACAAAAATGCACCTTGTGTCAAAGTTTGGTCCCGATCCGACAAGCAGTTCCGGAGTTATTGCGTAAAAACCGGACTATATATATTTTTATGGAAGAATGCAATGCTGTTGAACCCCTGAAGACGTTGCTTGCTATTTGAGGGGATACAAAAGCTGTGTCACAGATATCAAAAGATTATTTAACTTATCGGGCATGGAGAAACTACAGAAGGAACAGATTGTGCAAACAAACAAGAGCGAGAGAGGGAGAGATTGGTTGTATAAGGGATCTGCCTCTATTCGTTTAGTAACAGAGTTGTAGATATGTGGAATAGGCTATACCGAGTGCTATAATGGGATCAAGAACAATAGATCTTCAACTTGAAGTTAGATAGAATGAGATGGGTTGGGTGTGATTTGTGAGGGAGAGAGGGTATGGCGAGAGAGAATAGAATGTAAACGTAAGGAAGATAGCGATAAATATGAGAGAGAGAGAGAGCGCAGAATGGGTTTGGTGTGAAAGGGATCTGACATGTGTGGGCCAATCGGCTCTCTGCAGACTCCGGTTTTCTTTTGTTCTCATTTGTGAGAGAGAGAGAGAGAGAGAGACTAGGATGTCATAAATGTAAGGAAGACAGAGATAAATGAGAGAGAGTTGTTATGAGATCGGTTGGGTGTGAAAAGGATCTATCTTGTGTGGGCCAATTGGCTCTCTACAGACTCCCATTTTCTTATGTTCCTATGTCTTACAACTGTGTTTTGGTTGCAGGTATATGACAACATGGGTGTATAGTAAGTAGTGTAAATAACAGGTAACGTTTATGAGATGGGTTGGGTGTGAAAGGGAAATGCCTTATGTGGGCCACTTGGCTCTCTGCAGACTCCCATGTTCATCTTGGTTGCATGTGTAAGGGATCTGCCTCATTTGTACCGGTGTGCAAACAAACAAGAGCGAGAGAGAAAGAGATTGGCTGTGTAAGGGAGATGCCTCTATTTGCTTGGTAAAAGAGTTGTATCTGTGTGTGGGCCAATCGGCTCTCTGCAGACTCCCATTTTCATCTTGGTAGCATGTGCAAGGGATCTGCCTCATTTGTACCAGTGTGCAAATAAGAGAGAGAGAGAGAGAGATTGGCTGTGTAAGGGATCTGCCTCTCTCGTAACAGAGTCGTAGATATGTGAAATAGGCTACCTACTGCTATAGTGGGATGACGAACAATAGAGAATTTCAAGATAAAATCGGATAGTCATATGGACGAAATGGGTTGGATGTGAAAGGGATCTGCCTTTTGAGGGCCACTTGTCTCTCTGCAGATCCTCATTTTCATCTTAGTTGCATGTGTAAGGGATCTGCCTCATTTGTACCGGTGTGCAAACAAACGAGCGACAGAGAGAGATGGGTGTGTAAGGGAGAGAGAGGCTCCCTATTTCCTGTTCTCATGCACTAGTATGTCGTAATCGTAAGGAAGACAGCGATAAATAAGAGAGCGAGAGAGAGATAACTAATACGTAGCCTATAGCGACACTCAAACAAGGACACGCATAGCTACACAAGACCATCACACAAGGACACACACGCCTATCTAGCGACAATTACTTTCTCTCTCGAACTGTCCCGTAACATAGCAGACACATCCCCCCCCCCCCCCGCCTCCCTCCATCACTTCGTATGTACGATATTATTTCCGTCTGCTTTACTGTGTATGGATTAAGTTATTGGTGTTCACTCTTGACATAGGTGTCTTGCTACTTCTGCATGCATACATAATAGCATGAAAGTGATCAATACACGCATTTGAAGCTAGGTATATTTTGCTAATCTATATGATGCAATATGATCAGTTAGCCAGATTCGCCAGTAGCCTACCTGTCAATATTTTACTGTATCTGGCTTCACATTTACATAGGGTACGTT
This sequence comes from Paralithodes platypus, assembly GCA_032716605.1. NCBI lineage: Eukaryota > Metazoa > Arthropoda > Malacostraca > Decapoda > Lithodidae > Paralithodes > Paralithodes platypus. The sequence goes on from CM064518.1 coordinate 6,508,722, forward strand.
CTACCCACTATCCCTCCCCCTAATATAACCTCCTTGGTGACGAGTAAGTGACTCAGTGTTGCCAATATAGCTACTTTAATGCTACATCTTAAAATGCTACATTTAGCTTGCATTTTTTACATTAGCAACATAATTCCCAGTGATACTCTATAAATATTTATAAATATATAAATATAAATAACATTCTAGAACCATATTTAATTGTAAAACATGCAAAACAAGCCCTTCCAGAGGTTGTAGCATCATTCATACGAGTGTTTGCATTTATTAAATATAGATGATATTCTAGCGGCTTTTGAGGACGGATCTAGCGATACAGTCACTCCCTCTCTCGCTAACTACGCACGCAAGACTACTGCGGGGAGGGTCTGTACTCAGCCGGATACCTTACCCCAGGCCCCGCCCACTGCCGAAAATTTACAAATATTATATTATATTAGATTAGATTAACCTAACTTAACTTAACTTAACTTAACCTAACCTAACCTAACCTAACCGACCTACCCTAATCTAATATAATATAATATAATATAATATAACACAAATATATAATATAATATATACCTAACTGTATTTATTAGGAAAGGTGTGCTTCATTACAAGGACCACACCAAAGTACATGTACCGGTACGGTATATATAATATAATATATACCTAACTGTATTTATTAGGAAAGGTGTGCTTCATTCAACGAGCGAATATGTATTTACCTTCAACGGGTTTAATGAGATAGAAGAAATATAATTAAACATCTACCGGTATCTATTGCCGGACGCCAAGATCCCCGAAGGGGTGGCCACAAACGAATCGTCCCCATGCACCTCTGTCCCCAGTCAGTTGGCGCCCCTCCTCCCATCCAGCACCGCTTTCACACATTTACTTCTTAACTTCATTCTTCCACCTCTCTCTCATTTTACTTCTCCCTCTTTGTAGATACCACACAGTAGTCTAAGTTATGTTACCACCACATGGTGATAAATATGAAAGGAAACCAGTGACGTCACAGGTCTCATGGTGTTTCACTCACGGTGGCTTCATTTTAAACAGATTTTCTTATTACAAAAGAGTATTTCAAACCAAGCATTTTCATGATCTGGGTAGTTTAGAGACATTTGTAATTATCCTGTTTATTCATAACAGATCATGTCGAAGGATTAATACTGATTCTCTTACAAACAATGACTTAATTGTAGCGACATATGGAACACCTGGAATAGTTTTGTAGGAGGAAACCCGAAAATAGCAAATGAAAAAAAAAAAAAAAATACCGATAATTTAGTAATATATTGTTTCTACATAGTTTCTAAAAAAACTAGATACAAAGAGACTGCTTTCTGCTATGCTATTATTTTCTATCACCTTTCATTATTTGGGTTCTCTCTACTAAAAATAAATCCTGACTACCTCGACCTCGCTTGGATGGTAAGGACAGTACGGTTGCTTACATAAGTTCCGTTCCTCGTCGTGATCTTGTGTATGAAATTATAATAGTATGAATAATTTGCAAGTTGTTGTTTCTTGTATTTCAGTTGACCAATCGGATGAGCTAACCACTGCATAACAAATACAAAAATCGTAATTCATTCATGTGATTTATATTTCGATGTATAAGATCACAGAGAGGAATATAATTTATGTGGGCAATTTTACAAACGCTCGTCTATCTTCACGTACTAAACAAGTCAAGTCTGGTATCTATAGCATAATACTTGTTGTCATATATCTATCTATCTATTGCCTGACGCCGTGAATCCCCAGAAGGTTGTTGCCACGAAACGAACTGCCCCCATGCACCTCTGTCCCCAGTCAGTCCGACGCCCCTCCCCCCAACCATCAACCACCTTCGTTCATGTACTTCCCTCACGCCATCCTTCCACCTCATATTCGGGTCTACCTCTCCCCCTCTGTCCCTCCACCTCGCTCCTCATCACCCTCTTAGGCATTCTCCCTCCGCTTTCCATATACGTTCCATATGGACGCCCATCTCAAGTTGTTCCTTTTCCCCCCACACTTTCCAGCACATCTACCCTCCACACCACAAACCTCCTTCTTACTTCCTCATTAGTCTGTCTGATCCCTCCATGTAACGTCCGCACGCACTCCTTAAGTAATTCATTTCCACTGCTCTCACTCTTGGGTCTGAGTCTCTCAACCAACGTCCCTGCTTCGTCTTCCGTAAGTCAGTGTCGGGATTACCCACAACGTGTCCAAACTAGCAAGGACTTCTTCAACTTCCATACTGACCACTCCCTATTTTCTTGTTTCCTGTGCCTTTAGCGTTCCTACAAACCCTTTCTTCCCCTGTTGTACCCTCTCCCGCACCTCTTCATCCATAGTCCCATCTTTACTCAACACACTGCCCAGATACTTAAAAGAGTTGACGATCTCCATAGCCTGACCGATTCCGCTTCAAAACCTCACACTCTGTGACTTCACCCCTTTCGAAGACCATAACCTTGCTCTTCCCCGTATTTACCTTCAAATTCCGTTTTTGACTTGTTGTCATGTTCTTATTAAAAGGTATATGGTTATGTGAAGTCCTTTTGTATTTCAATTAAACTATCTTAATAAGTTAATGGCATATAAATAGACATATGGAGAGAGAGAGAGAGAGAGAGAGAGAGAGAGAGAGAGAGAGAGAGAGACTAGAGTAAGTTACGATGCGATGCTGGCGGGGTTTTGTGAGAGCAGAGCCTCCTAATCCCATTCACTTGTCTCGCTTCCCCTTTATTCTCTCTCTCTCTCTCTCTCTCTCTCTCTCTCTCTCTCTCTCTCTCTCTCTCTCTCATGAAGTTATACACGGTGGCTCAATAGACATATCAAAAAGGTTAGACCATTGAGAAGTTGGTCTGCAGTACCGGTAGATAATGATTACTGATAAAAGGATCTGGCAGAAATTTACACTGTTTTCAGTTGAAGAGAGCAGAAGGAAAAAAAGAAGAAAACAAAAAGTGAAGAAGGTATGCATGACATTTCCTTTCTATTTATAACTACTCTGTAAATTCCTCCAGGCGATTTCCAAGCCCTGCAAGGTTATTCACTTTGAACTGTTCATGTACAGAAAATTACCAAAAGGTAGGGAGAGCCTTCATCTTTGCTATCCTTTCTTTCCACTTTCCTTTACTCTTAGGGTTGTTATTTCTACTAGGATTAAGTCCTGACCACCTCGTAGGAATCGTACGATCAGTGTGGCCAGTCTCTCTATCTCTATCTCTCTCTCTCTCTCGCTGGGAATATTTCTCATTACCGGTACCCTTTAAGTAATCCCCGCACAATAGTTACGTGATATTCAGCTGAGAGAGAGAGAGAGAGAGAGAGAGAGAGAGAGGAGAGAGAGAGAGAGAGAGAGAGAGAGGAGAGGAGAGAGGAGAGAGAGAGAGAGAGAGAGAGAGAGAGAGAGAGAGAGAGAGAGAGAGAGAGAGAGAGAGAGAGAGAGGGGGGGGGGTAAACATACATAGGCGTACTCCACTGCACATCGTTACGGCTGAAGTCAGAATAAGTACAATTGCACAATTAATTAAAAAATACTAAGCGTCTTCAAAAACATCTTAAATATCTTTAATCCCTTTAGAACGATATGGTAAATTTATAGCATTCAGACAGAAGATTTTTTTTTTACAAAGCTTCATAATATCCTTAGGAATACCACACGTCCTTCCTATGCTGAATATAATCGGCTGATAAGAGAAGGAATAAAATCTGGTGTCCTCGTATTCAAAGGGTCAACTATTGTATTTATTATAATTTTCTGTTAAGCCTGGTAAACCCACTACCCTACATATCTTTCCAAATCTAGATTACAGTTATCTTGCCTTATTTGGGAGTGGATGACTTTATAGCTAATGGAAGAAGTGATGGAGGAACACCTTAAACGTCTTAACTCTGAAAGCTTTCTACTACTGGTACAGGTAAATCAGCCCCCCCCCCCTCATATCTCTCTCTTCCCATTCTCCTCTCTCTCCGTCTCCTCTCCTCTTCTCCTCTCCCCCACCCTTTCTCCTCTCTCCATCTCTCTAATTTTTTAGAGAAAAAGGCAAAAGCATCCTGTAGATGGTGACCACCAAATGTCTTCCACATACAGTGGTGGTGAAATAATGGAATATTTTAACTGACCCAACGGAGTTGTGGCGAACAGTAATTTCATTGATACGTTAAGAAAAGGACTGGAACGATCATCTGATGAAGATTTGATTAATACTGAATTAATCAGTATAGGCATGTACAATTTGTTTTTTCCTTCTCCTTATCACCCCCCTTTTCTTCACAAACCTAAATGTCCTTTTTCTAAACTCTATAAACACTTTCCTCCTTGTGGGCATTTTCCATGACCCCCATAAGGAATTACACTTCATTGCTATTTTTTCACCCGGTACGGGGCTTTACGGTGCTTATAGGCCAGGAGGGAGACGGTACTTTACCATGGTCATTATTATTTAGATTCCACGATATAAACTGTCCCTGTCTAAGTATTATGTGGGGGTAAGCGCCAAACACCCCCCCTGGTTGGGACCAGCGCGAGCCGCGCACGACAACACAAAAACACCAACCCAAGAGAGCGACAGAGATGATGAAACAAACGAGAGTACACAACGGAGGTTACAACAGGAAACATACACGCAATCCCACAACAGATCCTAGTGCACCTTTCTAGGCTGCTTGTCCCTCCAAAACACTGAGATCACAGTTCCAAAACAAAACCCTGAGGATCAAGTGTCCAAACAAGTGGTTTAGAGGATGGGTAAGGAACATTTGGAAAGTGAACCCTACTACCCTGCCACTAACGTGGCAGACTAGCAAGGAAGTTCGTAGGCGGACCATATGGGTTTAGTAACTGAGGGGAGGAATAAAGTTATTCAATTTACAAACGCAGTCAGGTCGCGGGTTTGCTGCGAGATATAAATTGTCTAGGCGGAATTTAAAATGAATCCAACGTCGCCTGCAGTCCTATAACGTCTCGGGGAAGCCCATTCCACAAGTGAGCACAAGAAAAAAACAAAAATAACACTCGATTGAAGAAGGAAATTCTTAGGATCGTCGCGAAGTTTTAAAAGATTTACGACCAAAATAATTTTGCAACACGTGTTTGTCCTTTTCCCTTCCCCGCGTGTAAGTTTAGATTGGTTCGATAGGTGAAGTACTTTACTGACAGTTCATATTAGTATCGATGCCTTTGAGGATGATTTTGAACACTTGACTTAAGTCAGGCCTCCATTAATTCTGCGCTGAGGTTAACGGGAAACGTAGATTTACCTTCCTTTCCTAAGACGCTCTCTTCGTATGGTTATGTTCTTTAGGCTAGTAAAAACTCATTTTGGTACAGACTCTCATACGATTGAACTCCGTTCTACGGCTTGTTATATATCTTTTTGGTAATAGGGCACCAGGATTAGAAGCACGCGTAGTTAACCAGAAGATGGCTGGAACCTAAGGAATTAGGTAAAGGGTTAGGATAACTTCTTTTGGATTTATGGCGTCAAACTTGACCTGTCCATATCAAAGCCACAATTTATGTTTGTTGTTGGCCTTCATTAACAAACTTCTGAACATTGTTGACCCTTACCCAAAACATCGGTCTTTTAGGTATTTTACTCGATATTGTTACCTGTTACTCGCCAGAATCATTTATCCCCCTCTCCCTTCCCGACCCCCTTTATCTCGATATAGTTAGATCTATGATTCTCTGTTAAGCTTCATCCGGCCTGAGTGCCATTCCCTCGAATAGGTTTTGCTTTTTTCTCCTTTAGGTAGCCCGACCTGTAGTACTTTGTAACATTTAAATCCGCATTGAAACTCCATTTGGCCAGAGAGAGAGAGAGAGAGAGAGAGAGAGAGAGAGAGAGATAGAGAGAGAGAGAGAGAGAAGAGGATAGAAGAGAGGGAGAGAGAGAGAAGAGATGAGATAGAGAGAGAGATGAGAGAGAGAGCTAGAAGAGAGTATATAAGAGAGATACTATATGATATATATAGCTTATATAGTGCGAGATATAGAGAGAAGATAGATACGATATTATAACAATAACAGGCTCATCGCTTCACAGTCGTACCCACAACCACCAAAAACCCTTTATATTAAAATGACCCGCTCTTTAGCCCTCTTATTAGCTTTTCATCTTCTCTTTTCATCCTCTCTCTCTTCGCGAACGGGAAATTAAAAAACAAATAAAACACGATATGTACCATATAAAAAACTCCATATTTCAAAACCAATATATAGATAAATTAGCGACCTAGTGAATAATAGCAAATAGTATAAAATAAAGCCTATAAAGCCATGAATCATACATAGTAGTACCCCAGAGACAAATCTGCATGACAATAAAAACATGAATACAAAATATAACGAACAACGTAATACAAAATGAGAACAAAAAAAATGTATAATGCCACGAGTTACGTAAAAAATGACAATGGGTATAACTATATAGTTGCGAAAGAGACACAAAATATGATGCAATTACAATACATACCCCCCCCCCCTAAAAAAAACAACAACACAAAAACAAAACAAAACAAAAAACAACAAAAAATTGTTCCGGCAGCACAATTGTACAATCTAAAACATAAATCCTTGACCAACATGATCCCTAGAACACCAAAACGAACCTCTGATATTAACAAAATTAGGTACAGTCAGGAGCATAATAGCGAAGCACCCATTTGACAACAGACAATACAATGCTTTATTATTATAGCCAAAATACATCAGAATTTGGCATATAAGGTTTAATGCTTCGAATTGATGTAACATTTTATTATAAGCTGAGAACTATACAACTAAAATATACTAAGTGTCTTATTTTGTAAATGTATAAATAATTTTAGGTTAAAATGCCTACAGTATATATTGTTCTCTATTATTGTTTAGATCCTGATGATGACTTAAAGAAAAAAGTCGAAACGTTGAATACATTAAAAATGTTCGTGATTATGCTACCCTGGTTCTCCTCTTTCTCCTATACAAAATACATATAAGATTTACCCCCTTCCGTTCCGGCGACGTCATTTACATTTTTGTGTGGCTAATATTGGACGGTTTTATTCAGTTTAAAAAGGACATCTACCAATTAACAGACTTCAAACTATCTCACTTAACCCTTTTTATTACCACAGATACTTCTTAAACAGCAGAAAATCGTCTAAATATATCTAGAATTAAATTAAAAAGACGTGGCCGATACAGAAGGGGTTAAATGCAGAAAATCGTCTAAATACAGCTAGAATGAAATGAAAAAGACGTCGCCGGTACAGAAGGGGTTAATATAGTTTGGGATAGCTTGGAGAATTAGAGGCCACGATTAATGTCCTAGAGTGTACAGCGGGTTGGTAAATAAAGCTGGTTAAGGGGGTAGTGCTTGGTTTTTGGTCTATGCATTTATTAATTTATATATTTTTGACTTTCCTCGCTAGACCTCCTTCAAGTTTAAAATAGCACCCCCTAGACCGCCTTTCAAGATAAATGTGTATATTTTTCGGTAGAAAAAAGTCCCGGTTCCATCTAAAATTACAGGCTCGCTATCGCTCAACAGGAAAAAACATCTAAAGAGCATGAAAGGTTTTAACATTGACGAAGAAATGGGGCGAAAGGTCTTAAAATCGACCAACTAACGGCACGAAAATCTTAAAACCTCGAAACTAATATACTAAACATGAGGGAGAAGGGGGTCCATAAAAAGCGAGTACTACCCACTTAAATGCTGTGGAGGGCTGGCTATATAGTAAAGTGTAATAAACCACCATAACAGATTAACCCTATTTCGGCCGAGGGGGTCTTTTTTTAACCTCCCCTGTTTCACTCCATTAGTTTGGAGATTTTAAGACGTTTCACCCCATTAGTTTGGCGATCATAAAACGGTTCACCCCATATAGGTGTCGATTTTTTTCTAGGCGAGCAAGCGATAGCGAACCTGGACTTTTAAGAAATTAGCTTTCGGACGAGACATTCTTCTATCGAAAAATGTAGATATTGACACTTAAGATGTGGGTGGGCATCTTTTAGTTTGAAGGAAGACTGGGAAAGCGCTTTTGTTAGCCTAGGGGACAAAAATAACTAAACAAATTATCATAATAACCCAAAAGACGTCGGACCAGACAGTGTTAATTGATACTGGCAATGTGAATAATCGGTCTTGTATAGTTCTGATAAATTTACTGCACCAGGAAAAACTCATAAATTCACTTTCACATTAATTTTATTTCCGAGACCACTTCAGAAGCACATGTCAAGTTGGCCACAGGAATTCTCAACCCCACAGTACGGAAGATTTACAAGAAAAGTGTGCCATAATACCGTTAGTTGGTCTTATGCATTATCTTCAAGGTTTCTTTATTGATATTCCCTGGACCTCTTTCTTTTTTTCTTTGCTAAATGCATGCAACACTCCCCCACCTTGAGCCAACATGACAATATTTTGTAAAAATTGGAATGGAAACTTTTATTCCTCATCAAAAAGTACAGTATAAAGAACTCTAATTCCACCTAAAGATGGTTTGACCATAATTGTGCCTAGAGTAACTGAACAAAAAGCACTAGCCTTACAATGCATACACAAGAATCAAAAAAAAACACATGAAGCCTTTAATTACTTGTAGAAACCAATCAGAAATCAATTGCCAAAACTGGTAATTAAACCTAACTAAATCAAAAACTTTATTCTCCACAAGCAGGCAAATAAAACTTCTCTAAATAATGCCAAAATGATAAAAAAATATATTTGGTCTACTCTTTAAACTCATTTAAATCCAACTTCACTTACTGCTTCATCCATTCCACCATTAAAATCTTCTGAGACTGGGGCAATCTTGTAAGTGGACCCACGAGGGTAAAGCTAACCTTTCTTAGCGGATATTTTCTCTCACCAACTCAACCTTAGATGAAATAAATCAAGATGTCCCTGGTACGTAATTTTTAATAGTATTTTTCGCCTGAAATTCCCTCACTTAAGATCCACACCACAGACATGTCCAAACTATTTTTGCAGAATCTCTCGGTTAGATAAGGCTCCTGGTCCAGATGAAATTCCTCCAATAGTACTTAAGAATTGCTCCTTGGTGCTCGCTCCTGTATTGGGCAAAATTTTTTCCGTCTGTGGTACTCATAACCTCATGCTTCCCAGTGACCCTGGAAAGAAGCAAACATCCATCCAGTTCCTAAAAAAGGTGCCCCTCTTCAGATCCATCAAACTACAGACCAATAGTCTATAACTTCTCACTCTACCTTGGTAAAGTCTTTGAAATTATATTAAATAATCACATAATTACCATCTTGAGAATAATAAATTAATCAGTGATAGGCAATATGTTATTTAGGAACGATGTCGATCAACTGCAGACATGCTTTCGTGCCTTCTTACGCATCAAATCAACCAAGCTACAGACCAACATGGTGAAACACATAACAATAGCACTGGATATATCAAGGCATTTGAATAGAGTCCCTGGCATCAATCCTTATTGTCGAAGATGTCCACACTAACGGCCTTGCATCATTAGTTCCACTAATTCTTCCTTATCTTCATAACAGAAAAATACGGTTGTAATGGTACAGATGGCCTTTATTTCTCAATTTTCACTCCAGTAAATGCTGGTGTTCCCCATGGATCAGTTTTGGCCCCAATTTCTGTTCCTCATTCATATCAATGATCTCATATCTACCACTCATAATCCCAATGACTATTCCTACGGCAGATGACTCAACACTCCACAGTTCCTTCACATTGACCAATTCTGTTCCACCCAACCACCCGATCCTTATAAATTCAAAATTATAAACACTGGCAATTTTCCCCTCTGAACACAGAGGGACTTGCCTCTTTTCTAGAATTAATGGATGGGGACAAAAGAATCCTAGTTTTCCCTTTAATGCACAGAAAACCAAGTACATTCAATTTTCTAACCGACAGAATCTCAACTGACTCCCATAATATAAATTTTTTTAATGATGTAAAATATTCCCACTTCCCCTAGTATTGACATTCTCGGATGTAAACATTAACTACTAACTTGAGCTGGACACATTATGTTAAAGCATTGCTAAGAAGGGTGCCCCTAAAAAACTGGGACTGCCTGTACAGAGGTTCGAGAATTTCTTCACTGACGAGCAGTTGGCCGTGATATAATAAAAGTCATGTGCGTTTCTCAGATGGATTACTGTTCACCTCTGTGGGGTGGAAGTGGAGTGGTTTGCATTGAGGGCAGTTGGACAAAATTCAAAATAAAGCTATTATATTAATCAATAACCCTGCAATCACACAGGACCTTCCTACCCTTATCCATGACGAAGAAACGGTTGCATCCCCTTGCATTATTCTACAGATATTTTCACGAGCAATTGTTCCCGAGGAAACTTGCCTATTCAAAAATTGTTCCCCGCCTCTCCTCACAGCCACATACTTTCTTTCCCCCCTAGAACTAGGGCAAGGCCTGAGAGCGCCCATGAATTTACACTTTCTCCTCCCAATGCAGAACTTCCTGCTTATCATAATTCTCATTTATCCCCAGAGCTACTACTCTTTGGAATTCACTTCCCCTCGAATTGCTTTCCACAAACTTACAATCTACAAATGTATTAAAATCCAGTTGTTACAACACATTTTATGAATGGAGGATGCCTTTAGGCACATGGACCTTTTTGTTTTATCTGTGTTTTTCCTTCCTCCGTTCATTGTCTCTTTTAAAAAAAAAAAAAAAAAAAAAAAAAAAAAACTAGTACCTAAGAATCTACGCTCGTACTTCAATCATAATGTTTTTCCACAATATACATAAAATCATAAAGTGGATACAAATCCATGTGGTCAGCAGTAGCAGGCTCGTGAGTTCGCAACTAACTAAGCCCGGTAATTCTTTGGAAGTTATTTCGTCAACTACACTGAAGCTAAATTATTCATAGGTGGCTGAAATCTCACAAACTGGACTGGACTATAGACTATAGCATCCGAAATTCCGAATGTACTTGAATTACCGGTAATACTAAGTTTGCATTCAGAAGTTGTCCGATCTGAGTTGCCGAAAATAGATTGCCGGACCCAAGTGCTAATATGACTGTGTAGTGTGACAATAGGGATAACAGAACCATGTCAGCTGCCCCAAGTCTCCCCCTTTATCCCACTGGCCCAATTATCAGCTACCACCCATTGTGTCTCTCCACCGGGGAACAACTCAATCGGACATCAAAGAATACCGTTTATATGTTGTGTATCGCTCGTTAACTGTGAACGCTCCGACGGTCGCCCCAAAAGCCTTCATAAATATTAAATGTTGCCATTGTGGACGTGTCCGGATGGTGACCTTCGCAAACTGGGACGACACAGTACAAGTTTCATGGCTGGTTAGGTGGTGGCACAAATTACGA